>CM061140.1:16953949-17207979 GCA_030789695.1 Scilla litardierei
GACGGTGTGCTCAGACGTCGTACTTGCAGGCAAGTGAAACTTGCCAAATCTTGTGTAGGGCCATGTTTTTAGGCCACTTCCTTGTTTTCAGCGTAAAAGAGACTAGTCAGTGAAATGATAGCTGGCAAGACGCCTACTTGATCTAGTTTGACAACGAAACTAGATCAGTCACCTAATTGATCTAGCTTGACAACGAAGCTAGATCCAACCCTTTAAACTTGTTGTTCATGCATACTAAACTGTCACGTTTACTTTTCTTATCTGTACGCACTTTTAACTGCCATGCATTGCATTCTACATGTCATCCAAGTTGATTGTTGCATTCGTAGCACACGCTACAATACTTGTACTCCTTGAATACTACTTCCGGTGGAAACGGGCCTCATGTGTTGGTCAAAAGCCAATGCCCGGGTTCCCTGGACCGGCTAGGTGCACCCCTATGCCATACTTGTTAAAAACACTTCCTGGCTCGTGATCCAGAAGCGAGCATTCCCGTTCGGGGGTAAGGCCCTGGCTCGACACACGTGGAGGGGTAGGGATAAACGGTTACTTGAGCTTAGGAGTGGCCTGATCAGCCCTTTAGCCAAAAGACGGAATCCATGTGCACGAGGTGCTTACTTTACTTGTCTTGTACTTGTCTTGTGAATGATTCATGTAATACTTGTCACCCATGCCATGTTTAAATACCATGCTCGTACCTTACTTTACTTTACCTTACCTGTTGCACTCATTACTTTAACTGCCATGTCATTGCATCATGCTAGAACTGCTAGGTTGCTTTACTTTTACCTACTTTCAGTTTCCTTGCACAAGTCTCTTGTAGACTTGCTGACATGTGCCCCTTGCTCTTTTGGGTGTCACATGTTAGACCCTGAGCCAGAGACCGTTGCTGAGTACGTGAAGTGTTGCTGACGCTGAGCCTGAGTCCATGCCTGCCTAGGAGGAGTTTTGTGAATGCCAGTGATCTTTCTTGGTGACTTTGCTGAGCTTTCTTTTATTCTAGGTTTTCTGTTAGTTGTCGGTGCGTAGCACCGTTGTTTTGTACGATGTGCTTTTGTTGGCCATGTGTGGGCCTTAGACTCTCTTTTATTTCAGCCTGGTGGCTTTTCTGCGTTGTTGGAATTTATATTTATGGATATTCTGATATTATTCTTTTGTCTCATTTCATTATTATTATCTTTGTTTCGTTTCGCGTTGCAAGGACCTGCAGTTTCAAAAGTTGATTGACGCTTTCAGACTTAAAGCTTTGTAGCTTCAAGTCTGAGCGGACCTTCTCACGCTTCGCCTCCATATTTTTGGGAAGCGGGGCGTGACAGGTTTTGTTGGTGGCCCATGCAGGTCCGTCTTGCAATTGCGAATTAACGAAACAACGATAATAACGGAATGTCCATTAAATAAATTGCAACATCCGAGTCAGAAGCCCTGAGTCAAGTTGTTTTCTTAGGACACTAGGTGGAAGAAGACTTAGTTAGACGTCTATGCTTGCTAGTTAGAGACCCCCGATTGTTAGTTAGACTCCCTGTCAGCAATTGATTTAATCGTTGTAGGAGTTACCTTAGTGGCCCTTGTCTACCCCTGACCATATTAGACTTCTAGAATTTCCTTTAGTCGTTCGCTTGGGTTCATCGATTTCGGACCAAGCTGAACGCATTTCGTTTAGCTCCTTAGAAGTCATGGCGCTTAGTTCTTAGTCTTTAGTGGTCGACCGTAGGAGTTTCCCCGTAGATCCTTCAGATTCATATCCTAGGCGTATGTATGTTTGGATCATCGGACCAATTTCCTTGCCTCGATTCATGAGATCGCCTCATGACGATCGTCGTCAATCTTCGAACCTCTCCATTACGAACCTTGAATCTCCTGAAAGTATTTTTCGACTTCCTCCTTTCTGAAGTTTAACATTGTTCCAAATCTTAATGCATATGTACTTATACTTCATCCTCCTTCGTTGATTTAAAATTTTAAAACTTTTGTTGGAATTTTTGGATAATAGTTATAATACTTTTCAGCCTACACTTTCGTACCTATGAAAATACATATTTCCTCTCATATATTAACTTTGAACCATACCTTTGCCCTGCCCAATTCGATTTATAATTTTCCCTCTTATTTGTGTTATTCGAATGATACGTCGTGTTTACTTTAATATACTTTCAAGACCCATGGAATTTCAGCTTTCAGCAAGTTGGACTTTGCTCGTCGTTTTCGCTACTTCAGATTTTTGCAAAATTACTATTTTCATAGCCTCTTCCTGCTTTAGACCCTCCCTGATTTGATTTTAAAGATTTGCTATTCGATCTTGATAATTCTTATGCTAAGTTACTATTATTTTCTTTCCGCTCACCATACACGCTTTTAGAAAAATTTCTAAACCAAATTGAATTTCAATTATTTTTTATATCCGTGCCAGACTTGTTGAGCTCGTATATTAAGAACCTTGCGTAAATCAGTTTTTTTCATTTTTGGCAAACCCTGGTTCTCTAAAAGCAGTTTCAAATTGATCATTTTAAAATTTTCCATAGCCTAAAGTTTTGAAGCATTTAACATGAGTTTAGATTCTTCCGTTACTTGATTTCATTCTTTGACTTTCAAAAACTTTTGACAACATTGTATTAAATTACTAACGTATAAGATTTCTAAAACCTTGTCCTTAATATTCGTGTAAATGATTTTACATCCTTTTACATTGATTTTATATAAACCAATAAAACATTTCCTCTTATTATGAATATTCGACCCAAACTTATTTCAACTCGCTTTATCGATCTTCAAATATTTTATACAGATGAGGAATTCCAAATTTTTTGAAGTACAACAGTTTTCAATTTTGCGTATTTTAGCTCATGCTATTTACCCTATTTTCTTTTTCCCATCCTATATAAGCATCACTACATCTCCCTTTTCCCTCAACCTAAACATCACCATTGAGTCAATGTTTCGTCTAACCAAGCTATCTCCTTGTATTCGTCCTATCTGAACTCGTGCTTATCGATCCTTCCCTCGTTACGCTCTCGACCTCTCTTTATTGCTTAGGCCTTAGGGTCCTTCAATGTCTGTGTCAACTCTTAGTTGTTAGTAGACCCTTGGACCTCTGCGAGGTGTCGTAGTGCACGTACCTAAGTGGTGTACGTGGGCTTGAATGAGTATACCCCATAGTATATTAATGCTTGCCTATTGTGTGATATATGTATATACATACTCGGAGTCATTCGTGATATTATGAAGTTGGTTCTGTGTTAGTATTTATAGATTTGGGTGTGGTTAGCTATACCATACTAGGGATGCTTGTGTATATAAGAATTAGTGTGGGGATATCTGATGGAGTGTATGTAGTTAGAGACACTTGTAATGGTTGAAATAAAATGATTGGTAAAGCTATGTGTATGATAGGAGTGACTATAATAAGTGTATGTATAGTTAAGTGAGTAGGCCTATTATATGACCCATATATTAGTACGTGTGAGTATGTGCTCGTAAGTAGATATATTTAGTGTTTAGACGTAAGTAGTTATGTTTTGTTGCCTGAGTATATAAGTGTTATGCATATGGTAGTAGGATTATAATTTTGATTGGTATTGCTTGCTTTTCGGGATGTTGCATGCGTGCATACCGTGAGGTATACACGACTATTGCACATCTTAATTATGTACGTATGGATGTGTTAGTATACTAATTATAGGTAGTATGCTATGGTATGAATATATGTGTTACATGTGTGTGACTATACGATGAATACGTATGCATGTATTAGGGAGTGTATTATAAATATGTGGGTGCTGATGTCTGTAATGTTATTAGTATGGTATATAAATTGATTTAAATATGTGAGTATTGCCTGACTAAATATTAAGTGTTATTGATTTATGGAATGTATATGGTTGTATTGGTAGATGTATATATATGGGAGTGGTATTGGTAGAGGTATGAATGCCTTGTTACGAATATAGAATATTCTGAAGTGTGTACTGAGTCTCACTCAAGCTTGAGTGGGTATACTCTAAGTATATTAAATGTATTTTGTAGTTTGAATATAGCAATGTTTGATGTATGTATAGTGATAGAAGTGTTTATGTCTGGTCGTGTTACACACATGATTGTGGGTCGCTACACCAGTATATAGTTATAGGTGTTGGTCTTGTGGTATAGCTAATTACTAAGGACTTGCTTGTGTGAACGTATGTGTACTAGCTAAAACTAGGTGTGTAGGTGTGGTAGTTATATAATGATATGATTGGTATACGTGAATGAAAAGCTAGCGTGTATGGGTGTGCACCATGCACGGGTAAGTATGTGCTTAGTTATAGGAATTGATGACTATGGTATATGTGGCGTGTCGTAAATACAGTTATAGGACCGTATGTGATGAGAATATATGGTGAACTATTTGCATGCATTTGAATGACTATATATTGTGAAACTATAGTAGTGGTGAATATATATATATAGTGAAACTTGATTAATAATGGTATGGTGTGACTACACGAGTTGATGTGTTTGGTATTGGATGTGTACTAGGAACTATTAGAGGGTAGTATACCCTTGATGTTTGTGCATAGGTAGCTACCTATAGGTAGAGCAATGATTGTATTTGCTAAGAGTGAGATCATACTTATATGAGTATCTGAAATATTGTTTTGTGATTAGGTGGGTAGTAGTTATATAAGGGATGCATGCTTATATATATGATTGAAATACGTGTATAAGTTTGACGGACTATAATAGGTATTAATGTATAACGTACGTGAATATATATAAATATATATACGTGTTGGTAGTATTAATGTTTGACTACTTAGTGCATATATAAGCACTTATAATGACTATACCTGGTTGAATTATTATATGACTTGATTGGGGTAGTTACTAGAGCGACTAGCTATATTAGAAAGTCTGAGGACGGACTTTATTTTAAGGTGGGGAGGATGTAACGACCACTTTTCGTTGTACGTTTTTCGTGCACGTGCTTTTGGCCTTGCACGTGTTTGTTTTAGACTTTGTTCGTTTGAGAACACTTTCGTGTGATATGCCGTTGTGAACGTCTCTGAGAATATTATATAGTGGCACTATTTTAGAACGACGTTTCTCGAGTCGTTTTCCCACAATTTAAACTTATTCGATGAGACGTGGCGATTTTCACTTTTGACGGGAGACGTTTCTATTTTTAGTTTCGTCGTCCGACGTCAAATTTGAGATCCGTCTTCTTAGTTAGCTCACATTCGTCATCATGATCACCACGATATTTATTTTATAATTTTTGGAGTTTATTTGACCACTTTTATATTTTTAACAAGTTTTATATTATTTTTAAAAATTAATTTATAAATTATTTTCGGCCAAATAAAATTTATTTGAGATTTAAACTTTTTAAAGAATTTTTGAGCCAATTTCCAGCTTATTTGGACCAAGTCAAACCCTTGGGTGAGTTGGAGAAGTTGAATTTCAAATTTTAAATTATTTTAAACTTCTAATCCTATTAGATTTAGCCCTAGACCAAGTCAACCCATCTACACTATATAAGCAACACCTAGGAAGACCTATTTTCGCAAGAAATTATCCCTAGCCTCTTCCAAAACCAAAATTGGACGTTGCGACGATTCGTCGCAACGTTGCGACGTTCAGCCCCCGCTCTGACCGAGAAAACCAACCAATTTTTCTCGCTCCGACCGCTGGCCGCCCCCGCATCCATCGCCGCTCGCATCGCATCGCTTCGCCCGCTCCGTTCCCTCGGTCTGACCGAGGGCTTGGCCCGCACCCGCTCGCATCCGCTTCGCATCCCCGCTCCGCACAGCGCTCCGCATCGACCCCGCCTTGTCGCCCCGCTCCGCACAGCGCCTGACCGATCGCCCCGCCCGCAGCGACCGACGATTGCAACGTTGCAACGTTGCAACGTCGCAGCCGCTCGCATCCAAGCGCACGACCGACCCTCCCTACCGATCTGACCGAAGAAACTCCCCGCACCCGCACTGCTGCACACCCCCAAGCGCCGCACAGCCCCGTTCCCCCGCAGCGACCGAGAGATCTCCCCGCACCGAGGCTGTACGACCGAGAGTCATTCGTCGCAACCCCGCATCCGTCGCACCACTTGCCTCCGTGGGCCCCCCAAGTTCTCCAGAGGTATTGTGGGTCCCCCAAAGGTCCCTAGGACTACTGTGGGCCCCACCTAGGTGCGTTCTCTTTGACGACTTGTCGCGTACGACGTCGTCGCATGTCGTAGCCGTCGTCGCGCGTGCTAGCTTTGGAATCTGGAATCTTCGCCCGGGTTGATTGCTCTGAAATTTCCAGCGAGGAATCTAATTGGAATCTAGACTTGGAGCGCGATCTTTTATTCCAACCCCCGGTGTCGCTACCCGACGCCGGTGTAGCTTTCGCGTCGTGTTGAGGTAACGCTTTGCACCCCTAGGACCCCCAACCCATTGCATGCTAATCAAGACTAAAATCAGTATTTTAAAAGTATTTTAAATGTTTTAAATTCACTAATGAAGATTAATAATATGGACTTTAGGCCGGTGGACTTGTGCACGTAGGATAATTGTGATTTTTGGACTCATTGGACGGTGTGCTCAGACGTCGTACTTGCAGGCAAGTGAAACTTGCCAAATCTTGTGTAGGGCCATGTTTTTAGGCCACTTCCTTGTTTTCAGCGTAAAAGAGACTAGTCAGTGAAATGATAGCTGGCTAGATGCCTACTTGATCTAGTTTGACAACGAAACTAGATCCGTCACCTAATTGATCTAGCTTGACAACGAAGCTAGATCCAACCCTTTAAACTTGTTGTTCATGCATACTAAACTGTCACGTTTACTTTTCTTATCTGTACGCACTTTTAACTGCCATGCATTGCATTCTACATGTCATCCAAGTTGATTGTTGCATTCGTCGCACACGCTACAATACTTGTACTCCTTGAATACTACTTCCGGGGGAAACGGGCCTCATGTGTTGGTCAAAAGCCAATGCCCGGGTTCCCTGGACCGGCTAGGTGCACCCCTATGCCATACTTGTTAAAAACACTTCCTGGCTCGTGATCCAGAAGCGAGCATTCCCATTCGGGGGTAAGGCCCTGGCTCGACACACGTGGAGGGGTAGGGATAAACGGTTACTTGAGCTTAGGAGTGGCCTGATCAGCCCTCTAGCCCAAAGACGGAATCCCTGTGCACGAGGTGCTTACTTTACTTGTCTTGTACTTGTCTTGTGAATGATTCATGTAATACTTGTCACCCATGCCATGTTTAAATGCCATGCTCGTACCTTACTTTACTTTACCTTACCTGTTGCACTCATTACTTTAACTGCCATGTCATTGCATCATGCTAGAACTGCTAGGTTGCTTTACTTTTACCTACTTTCAGTTTCCTTGCACAAGTCTCTTGTAGACTTGCTGACATGTGCCCCTTGCTCTTTTGGGTGTCACATGTTAGACCCTGAGCCAGAGACCGTTGCTGAGTACGTGAAGTGTTGCTGACGCTGAGCCTGAGTCCATGCCTGCCTAGGAGGAGTTTTGTGAATGCCAGTGATCTTTCTTGGTGACTTTGTTGAGCTTTCTTTTGTTCTAGGTTTTCTGTTAGTTGTCGGTGCGTAGCACCGTTGTTTTGTACGCTGTGCTTTTGTTGGCCATGTGTGGGCCTTAGACTCTCTTTTATTTCAGCCTGGTGGCTTTTCTGCGTTGTTGGAATTTATATTTATGGATATTCTGAGATTATTCTTTTGTCTCATTTCATTATTATTATCTTTGTTTCGTTTCGCATTGCAAGGACCTGCAGTTTCAAAAGTTGATTGACGCTTATCGGACTTAAAGCTTTGTAGCTTCAAGTCTGAGCGGACCTTCTCACGCTTCGCCTCCATATTTTTGGGAAGCGGGGCGTGACAACACCCTTCTACTTTATGGATTGTTTCTATCATATAATTACTAAAAGATACACATGCGATGGCTATGAACAAGAAAAAGGATGCCACGCATACGCGACGGAGAATAGAGAAGATTTACTTGCGTCTTCAAGAAGAAGATGACTACAAGCTTTGGAAGAGGAGTATTACCTTGTTATATAGACTCTAGTAAAATCTCTCCATTGGGTGTATGCATGAGACATTATAATTGCGAGAGTGCTAGAGTTATTTTGTCGAGCAGGCATACATATTGTATTAGAGGAGATTGGTAGTCGGTGTATTCTTTGAATTAACATCTCTGATCTAGTGTAAGCCATGACAACGGAAGACTGGACATAGGTCATAGGTTGGGCCGAACCAGTATAAATCTTGTCTCTCTATGAGATTGCTTAGCTTGATTGTGTGGTACTATCTTATGCTTCTAATGATTCATCCAAGATCCTAACTCTGCATTGTTTTGGTTAGTGACACAATATTTTTTCATATATTCCGTTGTGCACACTTAGGTGTTGTTTGATATTGTGTCAGATTTTCCCAACACATAATATAAAATGTTATACTTATCTTGTTCTAAGATATACTTCATTTCAATACTTTGCTTATATGATCAATGATCCCATGATTACTTAGTAGGCACCTTAGCTGACGACTTAATTGGCTATGGTGTTTTGTAAGTGCATATAAAAGCAAGCATTAGATAAATAAGATATTGAGGTCATCCTTTGGTTTGGCCTTTGTTTTTATACTTGTAAATTATTGTATAATTAGATGAAGGTCATTAGAGTTATTATCAAACTTTATTTTGGTATATACGAGTGAAGTTAGGGTTTAATGGCATAATGGTATCAGTGAAGTTGTGTTTTATTTTCTAAAGTATGACTTATAATGATGTCATAACTGCCCCGATAAAAATGAACTTAGTGTTACCATTTATATATGTATTCTACTGGGATCATTCATTAGTGGCTACTCTCACCTTATATATATTTAAAGAATATAGTTTGCCATTTAATTAGGTGCCTAAATAGGTTACGGGATGTGACATTTTATTGGTATCAGAGCTTACATTGAACATTAGAAGCATGTGGTGCCAGAATGAAAAGTGTCCTAAGTTAAATGATTTATGGATATGACTATGTTAAAAAGATATAGTATTAACTTAAACTCCTACATTGATGATATATTGCATGTACATTATTTATATTAATTGATCTATGAAGGGTATGGGAGCTCTAAAGATTATAAGAGAATGAAGTATATGGAAATTGTTAGTAAAATACAGTATCTTAGCTTGGCCATAAACGGAGGATACAATGATATAATAAGCTTGATCATTTTAATGTTAGGTTGAAATACTAGAAATATTGAATAGTATCAAATGAACCATGAGAATTGTCCAAATATTAGATCGAAATAGTTATAATCGATTTATAATGAGTTTTGAAGAACAGAAGAAGATGAGGGGTAAACTTACGGGAGTTGTAAGTGTAGGTGATATAAATGATAATTCTGCTATAGAAGTTACACTCATACAAATCTGAGAATGGATATAATGAACTAAAAGTAGGAGAGTCAGTAGGAGTTAATTGAGTTAGGAAGTTAAGGAATTTATTCAAAGAATCGAAAAGTGGCATTAGTGTATATGTAAACCTATAATATAAGTATGTTTATATTTTGTAGGAAAACTATTGAGTATTATTGATTGTTGTTATACGGGAGGAGAGAAGAAAGAGAATGACAATGCATGATGGGATGCCTTGTGGCTACACAAATAAAAATAAAGTTTTGTTGATCGAAGGTATTCCTATGTATGATGAACGAATATCTTGATGTGTATTAATTGATACAAAGTTAAAAGTGATTTTCATATGTCATATAATGTAAAAGGCGATAAGTAAATGCACATAAAAGTACATTTGTGTGAACAAGTGAGAATAAAGTAATTTACATGGTGTACATATACCTCAAGTAAATATGAACATATGGATGTATAAATGCATTTATTGGTGGAAGTTAAGGAAGCAATGACATGGTTGATGAAGATGTATAAGAGTATTTGAATTATACGTATCTATAAGAGGAAATTATTTAACCATAAGAATTATTTATATGATAAGTAAGACTAACTCCATAAGTATGTATGTATTATTATGCCAGGAAGAATATGTCTGTGATATAAGTCCATAGAAGGATCATGAGCATTGAGACCAAAAAATTAGGCCCAAATATATAACCAATGTTTCAAAAGGAGAATTGTGAAAAAATTAACTCCTTGAACTAAGGTGTAAGAATACCTTGTTTTAGGCTTTTGTGTGAGTAAGAATTGTTCAATAACATGAATGACAACCTTGAAGCATAAATGTGATTTAATATAGTTCCTCTGTAGTTTAAGATCCAGTAATTAGATTAGACAAAAGAAAAAGAAAGAGTTCTCTTATCATTTGTACATCTTATCCACAAAACATAAGAAGGATTGAAAGTCAAAATTAAGAAAATTGTCTATTTGAGAATGAAAGTGAAGAACCAAAATAACTACATGTAGTGAAAAATTTTTGTGCACTCAAATTATCTAAGTAATAAAGTAGGTTTATTAAAGTATTTTAACTCATGATGAATGGTCTGACTTGTATATGAGTCGACACAATGGTATGTGTGACTTTTACATGGTCATGATTACCCTTTTGTAGAAAGAAAATGGTTATCACTTGGTCAAGGCAGTATGGTGGACCATTTTAACCAAAAACATTCTAGCATCAAACCATTTTAGGAGTATCTTCATCTAATAAGCTTTTCACTTATGAGACCTTGGAACTCATCAGATGATGTCTATAATCATTTAGATATATGGAAATATATGATATAATTATAGACAAGGAAAGGATGATAAGTAAAAGTGCCAGATGATAGAAAACTTATATAAAACAACTATGATTGAGATGACATATTGGTAGAGATAGCCTGGTTGGTGGAGTTGAGAATGCCTTGAGCACCTAAGTACTACCAAGGTACCTTATATGTGCGACATTATGTTGTTCCAAAGGATTTTCCTTTTGATATAGGTATAGTACACTTCATTTGGTTGCATGTAGTATGGGATGATGATGTTACAAATGTAGAGGGGCATCATGTTTTTCCAACAAGTGTTCGAGAATCCTATGATGTCATCAATGAAAAAAAATTTAATTAGGACCATATGATGTGATTTGGATGCAGAGGATGGAGACATTTTCATAAGGACTATCCAAACCATCTAAGAAAGATGATATCATCTAAAGTTATGGAACCACTCCCTGATCAATCCCCAAGAAACTACAAATACCCCCAAACAAGAACTTAGGTTTTAGTGTAGCACTAACTTGGAACTGAGTGGTCTAAATATAATTGGGATGATGTAATAAGAATGACCCTAGATTTGATCTATCTTTCTCTTTTAATTCCTTTCGTTAGATGGTCACATTAGTACATATGTTTATAAGGAATGATGTCCAAGCTTCCCATTAGTGCTTGAGGATTCACTTGTTATCTTCTCTTGTATTGCTTGAGTATTTACTAATCAGGGTACACATTATACATTTTTACCGTTCTCATTTTAATAGAAATTAATAGTATTTGCCCTAGCACAGAACTGTATCATTACTAACTTAATAATAAAACTATTGGATATTGGATCATCCCAATATATGTTTTGATGGTGTAGAAACAATATGCTTACACTAACATATATTGTGTAGCTATAGTGAAGCATTTGTTGAGGTGTCAATGTACTAGAATGGACTCAACATATATGACAAGGACTTGGATGTGATCAACATCATTGAGCTAATATGGTTTTATTTTTTAGATATGATAGACATTTATTCTTTGTCTTAGAAGTGATGTACAAGCTTTGATGATACACTCACATATGCTTCATCTAATAGGTTTATGACTTAGAATATCCTTGACCTTCAAACTTGAAAATAACATCTCGATTCTAAGCTTAACTATTTTTTAAGTATTAGGTAGTCGACCAATAACCTTAGTAGTCGACTAACGTATATCAGATACTTAATATTCAAAATACAGCTTCCACTAGTCGACTAACCCTCTTTCTAGTTGACTAATACAGACTAATAAATCTTCATTAATTTGTACTATTATTCAACTAATCTGAATGTCAATAGACCAATATAGAACATAGTTTTCCAGCATTGTATTGATTAGTCAACTAACTCATTTTCTAGTCGACTAATGCTGATTTGTGTAAGTTTGGACTTTTACCATTAATCGACTATTAAGTTTACCAGTCAAGTAATATAGATTGCAAATCCTTCTTTGGCTTGAACCATTAGTCGACTATGTTCTTTCCATTCACCAGTAGGTCTATTTTCTACTTTGCATGTTCATGATATATCTGATTGGTCAATTACAATAGCCAAAATTTTTTGTCATTTATAAACATGAATGAACATTATATTTTAGCTCTATAAATAGGAATTTCACCATCAGATGTTCATAACACTTGGCCTTCAGAAAAATTATTTGCTTTTCACTCTTGTGCCAAGAACAATCCAAAACTCCATCAAGTTTTTTTCTTCTCTTCATGTTCTTAATTCTATAAAACAAAATCCATATCCTAGGCTATCATTTGGTACATATTAGACATGTATGCCCTTACATCATTTATTGTAATTGATACATCTCATTCGAAATAATTGTAAGCTATTTGGTACATCTTTATCTATGTGATTCTGTGATACAATTGAGTATGTAGGGATATTATTATGTAATTACATGGATAAAGTCCGTGGAATTATGTGAGAACATTGGAATCATGATGAGATCATGATAATTAGGCCCAATGGATTTGCTTCAGTACAAATCTTAAATGTTCCTGGTCGTATGCATACTAAAATGGGACATTGATATTCCATATAAAGTAGTGGCACTAATATTTATCATATCAATGGTAGTATCTGATCTCATAGCCACTCAATGTAAAGACACCGTGAGACAATGCACATGTGCTTATTATAGAACAAGTTCATAGAATGACTCACTGAGAAACTTCTATATGGTAAACAAACTCTGACTGTCAATAGAAGCTCCCTGAGACAGTTAGTGCAGCTTAATCATATAACCTGAGATGCACTAAAGGGCCTTTCACATCGAAGGGCTATGCTTTGGCTTTTTCTAACTAATGGCAGATGTGACCATTGCTTTGTACTGACGTCCCCCGGCTAGGTCTCATGCAGAGAGTTCAGTCGGATTGGGGGATACCAGATTTAAAATATTTTTACCGCAAGCGCACGGTGTTGTAGTATGGCTTAGGGGTCGAACACAGGGATGCGTGGTTGTGCTTGTTTCTAAGAGGAACCAATTCACCCTACGGGTGAGCTAGCCCGATCGACAGACGGTTTGTCACGGAATGTAAATACGGAGGATAAACAATATGAAGGGAAACCTGGGACTCCGGTTTCCACCCTATCGTGTGTTCTCGCTATTACGCCCTACGGATAGGAAAACGATCGGAATTAGGGTTTAGTGGTGAGACGTAGCCTCTAAGAGTGATACCAGCATCCCACGGGCCCGATATTCCGGTCGGTGCCCAGGATGATACGTCGGATTACCCAGGTTTTGTCAGTGGGCATTCCCATGTCCATTAACACTGACCAACTCTTGGAGCACTAAGCTTGCAACGATAACTCCCAACATCTCATCCTGTCGTTCCCACGCGCTAGGATTCGATGTCTACGCTAAGGGCGTGAGCTATGGCTAGGGAGTCAACCGCCAAGTTTATTCTCCCTTGGCCCAACGGTCAAAGGCGGTCTTTTTCCCACCGATGACAATGAAACACCTTGTGTAACCAATAAATCCCTATTCCCTATCGGAATCCTAGTCCTATGGACGCATTAGGAAGAACCCACGAAGGAGTTTTCACCAAAATCCCAGATTAGGGAACTACTCACACATTATAGCTAAAAAGCAATCTAAATGAAAATCGACCGTAGAAATCATAATCAGGTAATTGAAATGAAGTAGTAGCAATACAATTAAGATAATGTCAAAGTTTCATAAAGATCAGAACACTTACAAATAACAATAAAATTCCAGCCGTCACAAGTAGAGAAAAACCGGAAAAAATTACAACACTCGTTTTCTGAAAACCTAGGCAGCTATTTATAGAAATCGACTTCAACCGATCGGTTGAAGAATCAACCGATCGGGTGAGCTGCTACGTGCTTCGACTGCGAGCTTCAAAAATTTCACCCGCTCGCTTGACCCGACCGGTTGGCGCAAGCGGGTCGTCATTTGAAGGTATGCGGCCATCGGGTGAACCGATCGGTTGAGTTATCAACCGATCGGTTGGAATTATCGCCCAAAAGAACAGAGACTTCAGTCGACTTGGCACGGTAAGCGGGCCGTCAGGTGAGCTCTACGGGTCGGCGTTCGTAGAATTCGCTACAGATGAACCGATCGGGTGAAGGTCACCCGATCGGTTGGAATTCAGCTCCAATTTCTCGAGAACTCTGTTAGGATGAACCGGTCGACGAACCGGTCGGTTGAACTTGCACTTCGATTCTGTTTCAATCCGGGTCAGACACGCGTGCAACACCCGGTCGGTTGGCTGTGTCCAACCGATCGGGTGGGGGCTGAAAGATGGCAATCTTCGTCGTTTGGCCCCCTGGATCGCGCGTGACTCCTCCCGTTGCTCCGGGGACTTATGATATCTTTGTTATGTGTCCCCTACACTGGCGATCTCCTGCAAACACACAAAAGCACGGAAAAGTGAAAGAAAACTAAAAAACACGAGAAAATGGATACAGGACGGCGGAAAATAACGGAAAAACACAAAGAAGACGTGCGTGAATATATGAAATATACACACACTTCAAAATCCCCCAAGCTGAACCCTTCCTCGTCCTTGAGGAAGACGAGTGAGAGTAGGAGCACGGAGGGAGAAAATAGAGAGAAAGAGATAAAAAAAGAAATCTAAATCCTAAATCGCCCGTCAGGGCCAACAAAATCAACAATGCTACACCATGCAAGCAAGCGACAAATCACAACACTAAACCAAGGAAAACGAGTCCAAATGAGTGTCGTGGGCCCATGCGGTGAAGCGTAAGTAAGTGTGGTCGCATGCTAGCAGACGGTGTTACTATCTACAATGTGCAATAGAGCTCCATATACACAAATCCAAGAAAAGACCCAAATATAGATTAAGTTTGAAATAAGCGGTGAATAGATAGCTCAAGCATGCAATAGAACAGAGTAAGAATCGAATCGTATCATGCGTCAGGGACTCCACAACTAGGGACTAGGAAATCACCACACTATCACCTAGATAATAGCTAGAAGGTCCCTATTCCAAGTGTTTTCAAAACCGATGGGGGTTGAGATGATGTGGAGAAGAACACTCAGTGCAAATTCTCGCCTTCCCTTTATTCTCATTAGGTAGGAAAATATTCACACATGAATTTTTTTTGGGTTTTGGGTATATGTGTTTTTTGGGTTTTTTGCTATATATATATTTTTCTTTTCTTTTCTCTTTTCTTCTTTTTTTTGGGTTTTTCTTTTCTCTCTTTTTTTTATTTTTGGACTTTTGGGTATATACATGTGTGTACTCTCCCAAGTGGGAGAACGGTACACGACGAAGGGATTTGCACCAAGTAAAATAAAAAAAGAAATCGGATTCTAGACACTTGGGTAAGGGAGATTTTCTTCGCTAAGCAGAGCATAGGCTAAATGGGTTATCCTAGTCCTAACTGTGGAATCCCGACACATGCGAAATGAAATATACAATATAAATATAGCATGCACATAGAAGCAGACAGGAGAAGCAAATACCGCATATTCAAATCGAAACATGATAATCTAGGGGTCATTCCTGGACAGGTATATAAATCAAAATCGCACAGTAGAAGCACACCGTAAGCTAGACATGACACACGACTCACACAAAAGCAAAATGGACACATGATGCATGAAATGCAAGAGGACTCAGCTTCCTAGGGTTAGTGAATGTGATTATCGAAGCCATGCTAGGTGTGTGTGTGATTTTGTCGCAATTCATCATATGGGGTCATCTCTAGGAGAGAGAGAACAAAAGATGAGAAGAAAAAGAAAACCACGATGGAAAACAACTCAAAAACAACTCAAAAGAGCACAAATGACGCACAAAGTGCGACTGCCCCAAGATGAAACTTGCATTGCCCTCAATGCAATAAAAGTAATTACGGGAGGGCAATGAAAATAGGGGGAATACGCACCGACACAAAAAGAATGAAAAATAAGAAAAACACACATACAAAACTGAAAAATAAAGAAAGAGGAAAAAGAAAAACAGAAAATAAAAGATATAAAATCACACCACACGACAAATATAAACAAACACACCACGACGAAAAACACGGCAAAACACATAAAATTCGAATTCCCCCAACCTGGACATGACAGTGCTAGCAATATGATATGATCATGATGATGCAGAAATATGCTCGGGGAAGATCGAAGAAGAAAAGGAAATCAAAATGCAGGAGAATGACTGTCCTCGTCCTCCTCGGCAGAAGATGGAGGGGTGCGGCATGGAGGCAAATATTATTCAAAGAAAAGCAATTAATCCTAATACGCTCCTCTCACTACCGAGAGGAGACGAGTTTATTCAAGTCTAGACTAGGGAGCGGTAAAGAATTTTTACACTACTGGATTTAGATACACCTGAGCAAACGGTGGATCTACGATCTGAAGCGGAGCAGGAAGCTTCTCTTCCAGTTCTTTCTGTGGCTCTGCCAATATTCTGGTGCCACGAACTCCAACGAACTCCAGCAATGCTCCCACAAGCTTCTCCCGATGATGTCCACCTAAATCATTCGAAAGGAAAGGAGCATCAGTCCGTGATGAAAAATCCTTCCCCGCAATAAATGTATCCTAAAAAGTGTCGTCAAAGTGCAATGTAAAGCATGGAAAAAGTTGACGATGACTCCCTAAGAATGTGGTGATATGTCCTGGCGGTGACACGATGATCTACTGTCTACATTCAGCGACAAGCTCGTCAGGTGCTGACATGCCCTGACATATATCTGTATAATGTAAATCTGGATCTATGGAGGGAATTGACGTGCATTTCATATATTTGCGCACATTTTCTTCCGTGTTTTTCTGTATTTTCTGCCGTCTTGTATTCGTTTTCTCGTGTTTTCTTGTTTTCTTTCAGTTTTCTGTGTTTTTTGTATTTTGCAGGAATTTACCGGTATAGGGGACATAAAACGACGTTATCATGAGTCCCCGGAGCAACGGGAGGAGTCACACGTGATCCAGGGGGTCAAACGACCAAGATTGCCACTTTTCAGCCCCCACCCGATCGGTTGGACACAGCCAACCGATCGGGTGATGCACGTGTGTCCGACCCGAACTGAAGCTGGAGAGAAGCGCAAGGTCAACCGACCGGTTCGCCGACCGGTTCATCCCAACAGAGTTCTCGGGAATTTGGAGCTTAATTCCAACCGATCAGGTGATATCTCACCCGATCGGTTCATCTGAAGTTTCCTAAACGACGACCCGGTCACGCCACCCGTTCTCCTCAGCGACCGGTTGAAGCTTCTGAAGCCCGATGGCCGATGCGACAAGCGGCTCACCCAATCAGTTGATGTTCACCCGATCGGGTGGCCTTTCCTTCACCTTTTGCGTGCTGCTGCTCATTAATTGAAGATCTTCTATCATTCCAGAGTGATTTTGGGTGATCTCTTATTTTTCTAGTGTCTGCATCGTCGTTAGCTTTCCAACGATAGGTTGCATGCCCAAATCCGATTTTTCTACATTTTTCTGGAATTTTCTGAGCGCAGCTGTGTGCTGAAATTGGCAGCAGTCTGAATTTTCATTTCACCCGATCGGGTGAGTTACCACCCGACCGGGTGAGATCACTTTCTACGGATTTGAGCTCTCTGTTTATTCCACCCGATCGGGTGAGTTTCCACCCGATCGGGTGGGCCTGTTTTAACAGTTTTGAGTGGGTTTCAGACCCGAAATGTTAAGGGTTTTTAGGGGGGTTATACAAACATGTAAGAGCACGACTTGGGGGAGATCTTCTTCATTTTTAGGGCTTTTTTCCCCCTTCTCTTGTGAGGCCTAGGTTAGTTTAGATTAGGTCTTTTGGTTAATAAATCTCGTATTGGATTGAAGATTCAAACTCAAGATAAGTATTTCTTTCTCTTGTTTTCTATTATTTTGTGTTGTATTTGTTTTGCTTCATGATGAATGTTTGTATGTCTTTTGTGTTATTTGTTTATATGTTTTTCATCATTGAGTAGTATTGATGAACCCTAATACGGGTTAGGGTTGGATTGATTCTTGGTTGTTTCATTTGACTTGGTTGCATGGCATGTGTTCGATGAAATGCGTCAATGGGGATTTCTAGCAATCTGGGTCCAATTCGTACGGAAACACACTAGTTGTGTTGGGGGTTGGGGTCCGGTGTCTTGTCCAGTCAAGATCCGCTTCGATGTATTGCTAGAAATCACATTCGACCTATTTGGCCATTAGGGTTACACGGGGTGTTTCATTGTCATTGGCGGGAGAAAGACCGCCTTTGACAGTCGGGCCAAGGGGGAATAAACTTGGGGGTTGACTCCCTAGCCACAGCTCACGCCCCTAGCGTAGACATCGAGTCCTCGCACGTGGGAATGGCTTGGACAAAGTGTTGGGAGTTATCATTGTGGCCTTAATTCTCCCGGTTGCGGAAGGTGTTAATGGACATGGGAATGCCCACCGTCCGGAACCGGGTAGGCCTAGCGTACTAGGCACCGACCGAAATATCGGGCCATGGACGCTAGGTACCACCTTTTGGGGCAATATCTCACCCTGGGTCAAGTCAAATGCCAAGTGTCATGAATGCTCTAGCTCGTGTTAGCGGGGATTCATTTCGTGTCTTTTTCATTTCTTTCTTTTATTTCTACGCTTTCACCCATATCATCCGCGTAGCTAGCACACAACCTAGGCGAGGCTAGTAGCATTCAAGCCATCCACCTCCCTGAGTTCGATAAACCCGCACCCTACACTAACCGTGCACTTGCGGTAAAACGACACCGCGCCCAAACCGTAAACGGGGCGCCGGTCAGGTATGTCATGTCAGTAGCATTTGAATCTAAAATATGTAGAGTGTAATACGGGATTCAGAAATAGGGTCTGAGTGGGAGCAGTAAGCTTTGGTGGATGTGATCCCTCTGGTGGAGTGAGGGTGAGCTGTGGAGGTAGTGGTAGAGGCAAGGGAGCATGAGGCTCAATAGCATGAGTCGTGACGTTCACGGCTCCGCGCTCTCCCTCCTCGTCGATATGGACATCCTCCATGGCCTCCTCGACGTCGTATGTCTCAAAAATTGTACCTGCATGGGGAAGGGGACTCATATCAAAATTTTCAAATTGTAAACCATAAGAGTTACCTTCCGTGGTGCAAGTCGTCGATGATGTATGAGACACGACTGCTTCACCCCCAAAAGTAGAAGTGGTTGGCGGCAATGGAATTGGTGAAGCCACCTGGCACTGGGTTACCGTGGAATCCTCCATCAATAACTCAAGGATAGATTTTTGAGATGGAGATGAGGGTGATGGTGTTGTCGGGCCTTGATTTACAAAGGAATTCGCCACTAACAACTCAAGATCGGTCGTAGGTGGTGGAAGTGGAAGTGGTGGAGTCATCTGACCTTGGTTTAAAATATTGTATTTTAATAATAATTCAAGATCAGACATCGGTGGGGGGAGTGGTGATGGAAGCGGAGGTGATATCCAGTGCATTTGAGTTGCAATGGAGTTTTACAAGAATAATTCAAGGCGTGATCTTGATGGAGGATGGGGTGTGGAAATTTGGGGGTAAGGATGGGAGGGTTCTTGATGTAGGTCGTGGGTATATGAGTGTGGGGTGTAGGGTTGGGCACTGAATTGGCAATGGTTGGTCGTATGTCCCTGCATCCCATAAGCTTCGTAAACTGCCACGACCTGCGGATAATTCTCATATCCCCCATCTGAGCACCGTATGGCGTGTAAGCATCCAAATTTCCGATGTATGATCCATCGGGCATCCACATAATTCACCTGACAAACAAAAATTTTGGCTACGGCAAGTGCGTCAGTGGTACAAAGAACAGCACAAATTTATAAAGGTGGTACAGAAAGAATCTGTTTATTGAAATTTTTATAATTTTTGGGTAAAATGCAGTCTAGCGACCGCATTCATGAGCTAGTCTCAGGGACTACCATGTCCTAAATGAAAACAAACACGTTGCCTCCCCGGCAACGGTGCCATAAAGCTTGACGTCCCCCGACTTTTAAGGTCTCATGCAAAGAGTGCAGTCGAATTGGGGAATACCAGATTTAAAATATTTTTACCGCAAGTGCACGGTGTTGTGGTGTGGCTTGGGGGTCGAACACAGGGAGGCGTGGTTGTGCTTGTTTCTAAGAGGAACCAATTCACCCTACAGGTGAGCTAGCCCGATCGATAGATGGTTTGTCACAGAATGTAAATACGGAGGATAAACAATATGAAGGGAAACCCGGGACTCCGGTTTCCACCCTATCGTGTGTTCTCGCTATTACGTCCTACGGATAGGAAAACGATCGGAATTAGGGTTTAGTGGTGAGATGTTGCCTCTAAGAGTGATACCAGCGTCCTACAAGCCTGATATTCCGGTCGGTGCCCAGGATAATACGCCGGACTACCCGGGTTCGGTCAGTGGGCATTCCCATGTCCATTAACACTGACCGACTCCGGGAGCACTAAGCTCGCAATGATAACTCCCAACATCTCATCCTGCTGTTCCCACGCGCTAGGATTCGATGTCTACGCTAAGGGCGTGAGCTATGGCTAGGGAGTCAACCGCCAAGTTTATTCCCCCTTGGCCCAACGGTCAAAGGCGATCTTTTTCCCGCCGATGACAATGAAACACCCCGCGTAACCAATAAATCCCTATTCCCTATCGGAATCCTAGTCCTATGGACGCATTAGGGAGAACCCACGAAGGGGTTCCCACCAAAATCCCAGATTTGGGAACTACTCACACATTATAGCTAAAAAGCAATCTTAATGAAAATCGACCGTATAAATTATAATCAGGTAATTGAAATGAAGTAGTAGAAATGCAATTAAGATAATATCAAAGTTTCATAAAGATCAGAACACTAACAAATAACAATAAAATTTCAGCCGTCACAAGTAGAGAAAAACATGAAAAAAATACAACTCTCGGTTTCTGAAAACCTAGGCAGCTATTTATAGAAATCGACTTCACCCGATCGGGTGAGCTGCTACGTGCTTCGGCTGCGAGCTTCAGAAATTTCACCTGCTTGCTTGACCCGACCGGTTGGCGCAAGCGGGTCGTCGTTTGAAGGGATGCGGCCATTGGGTGAACCGATCGATTGAGTTATCAACCGATCGGTTGGAATTATCGCCCAAAAGAACAGAGACTTCAGCGGACTTGGCACGGTCAGCGGGCCGTCAGCTGGGCTCTCCAGGTCGTCATTCATAGAATTCGCTACAGATGAACCGATCGGGTGAAGGTCACCCGATCGGTTAGAATTCAGCTTCAATTTCCTGAGAACTCTGTTGGGATGAACCGGTCGGTGAACCGGTCGGTTGACCTTGCACTTCGCTTCAGCTTCAGTCTGGGTCGGACACGCGTGCATCACTCGATCGGTTGGCTGTGTCCAACCGATCGGGTGGGGGCTGAAAGATGGCAATCTTCGTCGTTTGTCCCCCTGGATCGCGCGTGACTCCTCACGTTTCTCCGGGGACTTATGATATCTTCGTTATGTGTCCCCTACACTGGCGATCTCCTGCAAACACACAAAGCACGAAAAAGTGAAAGAAAACTAGAAAACACGAGAAATTGGATACATGACGGCAGAAAATAACGGAAAGACACAAAGAATACATGTGTGAATATATGAAATATACACACATGTTAGGTACTCGCTGGGCATAATCCAAAACGTACGAATAGAGCTGGAGAGCGAGAAGGGTTTTATATGCTTTTATAATTAGGAGGTTAGTGTTATATAGAGTCGATATGGATCCATAGTAAATCCCTAGCTGTGATATGGTGGATAAACTTATTACAGTACTAAGTTTCATCCCACCATTAGACTATGGCATCACATACATTACTCATGACTTTAAGGTGTTAATGGGTGAACAATTTTTCCACACCTTAGACACTTTAACAACATAGTTTTAATGAAGGGACCAGACTGCACCGTTGTTGTCACTAACATGCCAGTTTTGGTTTAGAGAAGAATCCAATCTCACAATAACTATATATTGACGATTCTGAGTTGGGTGATCTTCTTATACAGCTAGCATTACTGGTGTAATTGTGATATGATCGTAGAGTAAGAATGACTCACTGCCAAAGTAAGAACCATGATTTTAAAGTCTCATATTGACGATGCACTGCTACAGATTTGGGCTTGGGTAACGCCCCTTAGATAGCGCTTTTAAAAAAGCGCTATCTAAGTGAGCTCGTGTATAACGCTTCTGCACTTATAGAAAATAAAAATAAATCAAAATTAAGGTAAAAATCACCTAGATAGCGCTTTTTATTAAAGCGCTATCCAAGTAATACCTTACATAGCACTTTTTGTTAGCGCTATGGTACTAATCGTTACGTAAGCACTTTTATTAAAAATATACATATATATTATCCTTAGATAGCACTTGAAATTTCGCTGGCTCGGAATTCCCAAATGTTTCCGCCAATCTTTTTCGTTTCCCCCCTTTTTATTCCAGGCCCTAACCTTCTCCTATCTCAAAATCCCTAGCTTCTCCTCTTACAGACTCTCTCTTTCTCTCTCTCTTTCTCTCTCCAGACCCTGCTCAGAATTTCTAGCTTCTCCTCTCACAGACTCTCTCTCTCCCCCTTCCTTCGCTGCAAGCTGATGGGGTCGGGCGAGAGCAGTTGATGGGGTCGGATCTTGGTCAGATCTTTCTTGGTTGGTCTCCTTTTCTTCGTCTTGGATTCAGATCCAAGTCGATCCCTTGTTCAGTGGCCTTCCGCTTCGAATCACCATGGATCATTCCGCTGCGCCGGTGTCTCTTTATTCCAGTAAACTTCCGATCTCTTTTCTCCTCTCTCTCTCTCTCACCGGTAGTGATCGGATCTCTGTTTATGGAGTCGGTTTTTTGGATCAGGATCGGTTCAAAGGGAGAAGCTCTACTAGACCTTCTTCTGCTTCCGGACACCGTCAATGAGCTCACCGGCGAGATCATCGGCGTCAGCGACGAGCGCCGGCCAAGGCGGCGGGAGCAGCGGCAATGTCGCCTTCGGTGATGACACCTCCCCCTACCACCTCCCTACCGATCTCGTCCCACCTCACGAGCGCAAGGAAGAAGCCCTTGCAAGTAACCACTCCCTTATCCTCGCCGCATCCATCTCAAACCTTCTTACTGCTACTTAGGGTTCTGAAAATGTTTCTTTTTCTTTTTTCACCCCGTTTTAAAATGAAATTTTTATCTAATATTGAAATCGGATCTAATGGAGGCACTTCAAAAGGAGGTGAAGTCGTTGGATGAAGACAACTGGATGTTTGCAGGTCCGCGATCGCAAATTAACCTCATTTTAAGACCTGGTATGTCTGAATTAATTCTTATGTTAGGTTTCTAAATTGTGTAATGGAATTAAATCTTTTATGTTTTAAGTTCTGGATTTAATTAACCTAAAGTTTAATCTTTTAAGGTAACCTAAATTCCTAATCTTAATTTGTTTATGAATTAATCAAAGACACAAATTCTCATGTATTATTCTATCATATAATCAATGATCTATGTTCCAAAACTTTGCAACAGTAGAATACAATGATCCCAATATAACAGATTTTTATATCCAATCTTATTTTTTGGATTATGGAATTAATGTTTGACTATTTCATCACTTTGGATTCATCAAATCGAAGCCTTCGTTCCCTTCACTAATGTTTGACTATATATCCCACATCAGAGTTACCTGGTATTTGTGCTTATGACTAAAAAGTTGGCATATCACCTAGATATGTTTGTGAACTTATTGGGTAAAGAAAACTATTTGTCTGATAACAAGGTTTCAATGTGGCGTTACAAAACTGGAAAATCATTGCAAATCTCATATTGTTTCAATGTACTGTTTGTTTTGTTGATGAACTTTTCCATGATTGACCCCTAAGGTATGTTTTAACCATTGGCTAGGTGTCAATCTACCGATTCAAACAGGACAACACAGAGACGTGGATCACCTGTTCAAGCAAACAAGACATGTTGAGAGGTGAACTTTGATGTTTATTGGGTAACAAAATGATATATCTTCTGAAACTCCATAAGTGCATCCATGCTTTATGCATTTCGGGTTCTCGCTGAATTCAAAAGCAGATTATAAGCCTTTATTTTTACTCATGATTTTGTGCATGCTGTATTTTTTCGCCAAGGACATAACGTAGAAGTTTAGAAGGTACCGCATGTCAAAGTTGAATCACTTGCAGTAATTCCTGACCAAAGTTGTTGATTGTAACGTTTTGTTGAACTCACATGGTACAGGCAATGCAAACTTCTACTTCGCCCCTGGTATTGCTTACTCTTGTTTGCAGGTATCACTCTTTGTCAATTTTTGGGTAGTTTTTGAACTCACTGATCATTTCTGATCTTACCGGTAGACTTTCTAATCTAGTATTATTGTTACTCTCTTATGCATTGGTTAATGAAGCCCACCTTTCTGAAAAGTTTAGTCCCAACTGAACATGAGTGAAGGAAACATGAAGGGTGCTTTGACAAGAATGATGCTTGCAAATCATCAAGGAAATTGAGAAAGAGAACTGCTGCATGCAAGCCTGATGGTGGAATCAGTGAAAACTTGGTTGTTGGAAACTCTGACAACTCTTGGATGGGGGAGGGCAAAAATGCCGATGAGCATCGGGGTGATAATATGCTCAAGCAAAAGAAACAGCCAAAAAGATCAAAGAGGCAAATGACCGATGTCGAAAAACCAACTAAAAGGCACAGGAAGGTCTCCAAAGAACCTGATTCTGTGAAACCTGAACCACCGAAGAAGAGATTTCCACATGGGACGCGACGGAAGAGAAGGCAAGGTATTTTGTTCATGCATGCTTCAAATGTTTCCTGCCCACTAGGTATGTATTACACATACTTTGAATCCTGATGTTTTTTCAACCTCTGCTTTCTAGTGGACAAGGATTTGATGCAAACACTTGAAACGAACCTGATCATACGAAGATACCAATTAATCAGCTAATTTTGTTTGGAGAGTATAAGGAGAAAATTTCAGTAAGTCATCTTTATTGTTTTTTTTTTGACATTTTAAAGCTAAAATGATTTTCAATCTTAGCATTTTAACATTTCTGTTGATTTTGTGCAGAGTACAGAAGCTATAGCTTCAACGGATAATCAAAGGTATGAATGTTTTACTTTGATTCATACTCAGAATGTATGATGAATTCTTAGAATGGCTGACTACGGACAAATAAAATTTTCTAGTTGGTCATTTTAGTAGAGTATATGATGAGAAAGCAGTTCTTTTGGCGCATTTCATGTGTGGACTTAGCCGCAACTTTATTCAGTTCAGTAAGTTTAGACTGTTTTGTAGGTGTTATCCGGTTAGGTGGAATTGGGTCAGTTCAACGTATAATGTCAGTCCAGTATAAAATACCAGACTATGTTCACATATCAGCGGACTGCAAGCAACTTCTTTCGCGTATTTTTGTTGCCAATCCTTCCAGGGTAAATCTTTAAATAACTGATATGTGCTATAGGATATTTTACAAGAGTGTAGTAATATTTATTTTTCACTTTGCTGATAGGTTCTCTTTTGTTGTGTATTCAGAGGATTTCGATTAGAGAAATAAAGAACCACCCTTGGTTCTTGAAGAACTTGCCAAGGGAGCTAACAGAAGTTGCCCAGTCGTTATATTACAAGAGGGATCACAGTGCTCCAACCTTCTCCCTTCAAAGTAGAGAGTACATCATGAAGATTGTGGGGGAGGGCCGGACCCGCCCACCGTCATCCAAGTCAGTTTCTGGTTACTGGCGGGCCGAAGAGGAGGAAGAGGAGGGAGAGGCAAAAGAGGAGGAAGTGGAGGAGCCACCGCATGAGGAAGAGGATGAAGATGAGTATGATAAGAGGGTCAAGGAAGTTCATGCCAGTGGGGAATATAAAATTAGTTAAAACAGAGAGATGATTTTACGCACAGTGCTCTTCATTTGCCTTATCTATTTCTAATTAATTACTGGTTGATGTAGTGGTTTTCCCATTGGGGGATCATTTGGTTTGAATATGATGTGTGTTTTTATAATTTTGTAACATGATAAATCTCAGGTGCGTGCTTATGGCCATAATATAAATGTAGATATGCCAGGAATAGTTGCTTTGGTTGCTGATAGAGTTGATGATAGTCAGCACCTGGTGCTTCATTATGGATGTTTGTATCTATTAGTTGTGAGAATATGCTATAAGTTGAATCGCAGATAAGAATTCAATTTTATTCAGGATCTAATTAATTAGCATGCTAGTAAATTAGATCTAGTCCTCAGCCATATTAAGAATCAAAATTTTAACATTCTCATGTGAGATCAACAAAAATCGAAGTAATTTACTACAATAGTGCTTTAGAAAGCGCTATGTTATGAAAATCTACAATAGCGCTTATTAGGCGCTATCTTAGTGGTACCTGGTATATCGCTTAGAAAGTGCTATGCAAGGTTAAAATCAAAATTTCTCGAGTAATCTTGAATAGCGCTTCCAAAAGCGCAAAGGTAGTAAAGCGCTATCTTAGTAAACCACTTAGATAAGGCTTATAAAAGGGCTATCCAAGTGTAAAAAAAGCGCTATGCAAACATTTTTTTTTGTAGCAGTGATGGCTCATCATGAAAATCAAAGAAAGTACTTGATGTATATGAGATATACGGGATCAATCATCAAGAGCTATGATTGACTTCTTACAGAGAGAGAGAGAGAGAGAGAGAGAGAGAGAGAGAGAGAGAGAGAGAGAGAGAGAGAGGTGTCATAATGAGTTACGAATGAAAATGAGTAATATTTGTAAAGATTTATGAATATTTCAACCAAAAAGGAAAGCTAAAAACTCACAAACACTTGCACTAGCTAATGTCAGTGATAGGGCATCGTCACCAAAAAGGTGGCCAGACCATCACCAGTCGACGAATAGTTCTGCCCGTATCCAGCCCTACTGGCCACAGTCAGCATGTAAGGGCTGGATGTGGTTGCTAGATTGGTAGCTGTGATTGAGCCCTGCCAGTAGTGTACGGGGTGGCCCAATTAGGAAAAGTGTTTGGGTAATTTGGGTGCGGGCTTAATCCAAGTTTTGAATCCAAGACCAACCCAAAAACAAAGAGTTTGACTTGAATTTGAAATCCCGAGAGTTGTAGGACTTAAAGAAGTACTGGTCTTTTGGATAAGAATTTGATTCAAATCTGGAATTCAATAGTGATTAGAAGAGTTCATGAAAAATATTTATTTTATCTATGTGTTTAGGGATAAGGTAGGACCCAAATTTGAATCGCTAATCGTACTTGAATTTTAAGGATCACAAGCACTATATAAAGGGATCTGCTTCTTCTCTCCTAATGCACCAATAAATACCATAACAAGAGATCAAAGATCCTAACATACAAGTGTTGGATCTGGATCGTAGCCTAAGGGAGGGTGAATAGGCTATTAAAAAATATTCGTGCAACCCACGAACAACCACACGTAGTTATAAGCACAAACAGGGTAAAAAGAATGCAATCACAAAGTACGCACAGATATACCCTGGTTCGGTCGTCCCCACGACCTACTCCAGCCCCGAAAGCAACTACTAGATAGATATGTAATCAAGTACAGCTACAATGAGCCAAGATCCCAAATCTACTCTCACCTAGCTCGTACGCACACCACGTGCTCTACACTCTCAATCTAGTCAGATGCTCTCCCTCCGTGACAACTCCCAAAGTCGTCAGGTCCCCAAAAGTAACACATATAATGGTAAAGTTTCCCCTACGAAGATCGCTACACCAATACAAAGATAAATAAATAGAGTTTTAGGAAGGCTCAGTTATGGGGTGTCTTCTATGTCGTTAAGCGCGTGGTCAGGTCTCGTCTGACGTAGATGTAGATTTCCCATATCTCGTCTCTTCAGCAACTCAGGTTGCGGCAATCTCTGATGTTGCACCCTCCCTCTTTGCGCAACAAAAAAAAATCTGTCCGTGCTTCTCTCAAAGATGCGGCTTCCCCAATTTTTGTGCCGGCGCCCTCCAAAAATCTTTAAACAACAATCTTAAGCCCCCAAAGAAATATGTGCTGCTATCAAATAAAAACAGGGACAAAAAAACAAATTATTCGGCACTTTGGGAAATTTGAGTGCGTGCGTAAGTAGTTGTTCCCTGTTGCAAAAAATTTTTTTCTCCACTTCCTTTTTGAGCCTGCAAAGATTAACAAGAGAGGTTAGTTAATTAAACAAAGCCCTCTTCGAAATTGTCAGGGCTTTCATTCAAGGGGGTGCCTGCAACAATGGAAATGATGGAAAAAATAATTCGGCCTTGTGTCTTTTTTTTATGTTTTCAATGCACAAAAAACCTATTTGAAGAGGGCTCAAAAGAATTCGGCTGAGGATTTTTTGAAGAGCGGCTGCTTCCACAAGAATTCGGCCGGCTCTTCTATTTATTGTGTGCGCTGGATCTCCCTTCAATCAAACAATGCAGCTGCCCTTGTGCATGGCTCTCCCTCCCTGTTGATGATGATGGCTTGGTGCGGCAATGGAGAATTATTGTCTTGTAGCTTGCTTGAAGAAGGAGGCTTTGCTTGAGGTTGAAGATGATGGATTCTTGGAGGCCAACTGTGGGGATACAAAGCTCTAAAAATATAAAACCCTAAAGAATATATATATGGCCGGCTCTTGCAATTTTTGATGTGGGCTTCAAAATAAATCACAAAGGGGCCGGCCTTGGTAATGAACGCAGAGAGATCAGAAGAGCTCCCCTTGGTTTCTGTTTTTAATGGCTAATGGGATTTTTTTATCAAACTTTTTAACTTGTGGCTTTTCTTTGTCAATTAAATAATCTATCAACAATGCCTGCAAAATAAACCAGTAACATCTTAAAATTAATTAATTAAATTAATTAAAGCACTAACCTTTTCTTTATTCCAAGCATTAGCATAATTCGATTATAATGCATCACTTTTTTGTTGTTGTGCTCTTTAATTAATTTACCCCATGAAGACAAGTTTATTGCAAGGCCTCCTTCAAATAATCATGTATACAACCAAAAAGGAGATTATTCAATCTTGATTAAGTAAGAACAAATCATACCTTGTAGCAGACAAATTTTCCTTGGATGTGCATGCGGCAAGGCCGGATTTTCTCTTTGCTCATGTCTCCAATTGCGCATTTGCGAGAGTGCCACTCCTGAAGAACACTTAGCACACACATCAGTACGTTCACATGTGTTTGTATTCATCAAACTTGAAGTCCTAGATCGTTGCATCCAACAATGTCCCCCTTTTGATGATGACAAACCAATACAAGATTTGTTCTCTAACGATTTAAACAATATCATCGTGACATGTGTGTGTAGTGCAATGGAGGATGTATGCAAGTACGTAGTACATGACGTTCAAGCACACAAGCATGCAATACAATAGCAATAGCGCTAGTATGTCTACCATGATCCCCCTATTTTCATGCTCACCATTTTCATGTATTTTCAAAGCTCCCCCTTCAATCAATAATACCGTATTTTGCCAACATTACCACCAATCCTTTTCAACACTTTTCTCACCCTTTGTCATCATCAAAAGTGTATTCTTGAAGATTAAAACATACCACATGCAAAAAAGAGAGCATTATTAACTATAACTAGCATTTGCATATCGTCATTCTATAAGTAGCACTGCAAATCCAACGATAATAATAATTAGAATTCAACACCATCGTGTAAGTGCAATTATTAAACATAGAAGTACAAAGGGAGATACTTTCACAAATTCAACCAACTCAATCCAACATTTTCCAAAATAACTTTGTATCACCTATGATTGATTTTCCCCACCTCATTAAAAAATGAGTTCAAGGTAACCCCAAAACATAGCCTAAAAGGACTCTTAGATGTGGGGGTGACATTGCTTGACGAGTAAAAACACCAACGCTAAAGATTACCCATAAAGCTTATGTTGGATACTCGTGGGTAATGTAATTGCCAAGGATTGTATCCATTTTTCATACGGAGCATGTTTACTATTTTTTTATTTTTTCATAACATGAAAACCAATTCTTTTTAGCTCAATTTTTATCCATGGCAACTCATATCATATCCCTTAGATTTATCAGTTAATAATCATCCTACATTCACTTTCCAATATTCATAAATAGTATTTCCAAAAGTACGACATAGTCTAATATTCGTGGAAGTGAAAGTAGGTGTAGAAATCATATTATTAAAGCATTGAACTTGGCATGGCTATTATTGAAATAAAACATACGCATGTAGCCAAAATAATAATACTACAATTTCTACATGGATATGACATCATTCAGTTGTAGCACTAGAATGATGCAAAGAGGAAGATATGCAACAAGCTCATATTTTTTTGCTTTTGTATTTTTTCATTTTTTTGGTTTTATAATAAACTAAAAAACACACTAAAAATAATCAAGCAAACAAATAACAAGAACAAAGAAAATCCAAGCACACAAAAAATGTTAACAAAAAAACAAATGCTATGAAGGTATGCATAAAGTTCAAAAATGAGATATACCTTCGCGTCGCTATTTGACTAAGGAGCTAAAATATTGCGACTCTCAATTTATCGCTCCTCACCAAATTTCTGTCTCACCTACAAAAGAAGTGTTATGTGTGACCATGGAATCCAACAAGGTCCACTAGTGTTCGTCAACAAAGATTTAGGAACCCATACTTGCTTGAATTTAATATTGGAGTTCCTATATTTGCAATAGTATGATGTGTGACCAACACTATCACACGTAAAACACTTTGCATAAACATTTTTAGCAATGGAAGGCACATTGTGAAATTTTTTATATTTAGGCTTTTCAACATTTTTAGCACTAAATCCAAGTCCTCGCCTATTATTGCAATAAAGTTGATTTCCAAGAATAATGTCCAAATTTTTTTTTCCAATGGAAAATCTCTTTAATGACAATTCTAGGGTTGTGACTTTGGATTTCAAGATATCGTTTTCATTCACAAGCAAAGTGCATTTACTAATGAAAGCTCGCTTGTTTTCCCCTTCTTTCTTTTCAAAATCCCTCACTTTTTCTTTTAAGTTCAAGATTTAGCATGTTAATCTTTTCAGAAAGCAATTCATTTTTAACTTCAAGCTTTGTCTTATCTAGCTTATACATGCTAATATCCTTTAATAAAGAGGGCCATGAAAGACAATCAATTTTTCCAGGCAAGCTAGCTTTCTCCTTATTTAACATGTCAATTGTAGCGTTACATGCAACAATTCCAGTTTTCAGTTTTTCAATTTCCTTAGACATGTCATACTCAAATTGTTGCATATCAAAGTTATCATTCCTATAAATATCCACATCAGCTTCTAGCTCTTTAATAGTATTTTGCATTCCTTTACATATTTCTAAAAGTTCAGCTTTAGTGGGAGATTCTACCCCATTGTGTTTGGCCATTAATGCCAGGCAAGAGTGGGCTTCATGTTCCTCATCCTCCTCCTCAGCTTCGCTATCCATGTCCCACATCAGCACTTTCGTTTTTCCTTTTGCAACTTGAGCTGTGTGTTGTTGTGGGCAATCTTTTATGTGGTGCCCTTTCTTTCTGCATTTAAAACATTCACTTCTATTAATAGCTTTCTGATTATAGGAATTTCTACCAAAATTAGAATTATTAGAACGAATGAACCTTTTTCCCATCTCAGCTTTTCCTTGATCAGTCTGAATGTATCTCCTAAAGTTTCTGACCATTAGGGCTTGATCTTCATCAAGATCGTCGTCGTTAGCTTGAAGAGCTAATGGTATGGAAGCTTTGGTCTTCTCTTCAGGTTTCTCTCTGGCTTCTATACTCTGCAACTCAAGCTCATGTGACATTAGGTTGCCTATCAAGTCCTCCACTTTCATTGTTGGCAAGTCCTTAGCTTCTTGAATAGCGGTGACTTTAGGCCTGAACGAGCTTGGTAGCGCCCTTAAGATCTTTCGTGCCTGTTCATGGCTAGAGTATGGCTTACCGAGGGAACTGGATTTGTAGATGATGTCCGTGAACCTCGCAAACATCTCTTTCACAGATTCTGTTGGTAGCATGCGGAAGCTCTCATATTCTGTGCTAAGCAACGAAGTTTGGATTCCTTCACTTGCGATGTTCCCTCGTGTGTCACCTCCAGAGTATGCCAGATTTCCTGCGCCGTTAGACAATGTGAGATGCGATTAAACTCAGATTTATCAAGAGAGCATATAAGCGCATTCATAGCTTTACCATTAAGAGTATAAAGTTTCTTATCAGCTAAATCCCACTTGTCTTTAGGCTTAATCATAACAATGTCTTCAATTTTAATAGTGGGTAGACTATAACCATTTTCAACAATATCCCACACATTATAATCTACAGACACCAAATAGATTTTCATCCTATCCTTCCAATATGCAAAGTCTATACCGTTAAACTTAGGGGGACGGGCTATAGACTGACCTTCAGCCAAAGCACAATCAGTTATATTCATGGTCATCTAAAAATCTAGGATAGATCCTCTAAACTGGCTCTGATACCACTTGTTGGATCTGGATCGTAGCCTAGAGGGGGGTGAATAGGCTATTAAAAAATATTCGTGCAACCCACGAACAACCACACGCAGTTATAAGCACAGACAGTGTGAAAAGAATGCAATCACAAAGTACGCACAGATATACCCGGGTTCGGTCGTCCCCACGACCTACTCCAGCCCCGAAAGCAACTACTAGATAGATATGTAATCAAGTACAGCTACAATGAGTCAAGATCCCAAATCTACTCTCACCTAGCTCGTACGCATACCACGTGCTCTACACTCTCAATCTAGTCAGATGCTCTCCCTCCGTGACGACTCCCAAAGTCGTCAGGTCCCCAAAAAGTAACACATATAATGGTAAAGTTTCCCCTACGAAGATCGCTACACCAATACAAAGATAAATAAATAGAGTTTTAGGAATGCTCAGTATTGGTGTGTCGTCTCTGTCGTTAAGCGCGTGGTCAGATCTCGTCTGACGTAGATATAGATGTCACGTATCTCGTCTCCTCAGCAACTCAGGTTGCGGCAATCTCTGATTTTGCACCCTCCCTCTTTGCGCAACAAAAAAAATCGGTCTGTGCTTCTCTCAAAGATGCGGCTTCCCCAATTTTTGTGCAGGTGCCCTCCAAAAATCTGCAAACAACAATCTTAAGCCCCCAAAGAAATATGTGCTGATATCAAATAAAAACAGGGACAAAAAAACAAATTATTCGGCACTTTGGGAAATTTGAGTGCGTGCGTAAGTAGTTGTTCCCTTTGCAAAAAAAATTTCTCCACTTCCTTTTTGAGCCTGCAAAGATTAACAAGAGAGGTTAGTTAATTAAACAAAGCCCTCTTTGAAATTGTCGGGGCTTTCATTCAAGGGGGTGCCTGCAACAATGGAAATGATGGAAAAAATAATTCGGCCTTGTGTCTTTTTTTATGTTTTCAATGCACAAAAAAACTATTTGAAGATGGCTCAAAAGAATTCGGTAGAGGATTTTTTGAAGGGCGGCTGCTTCCACAAGAATTCGGCCGGCTCTTCTATTTATTGTGTGCGCTGGATCTCCCTTCAATCAAACAATGCAGCTGCCCTTGTGCATGGCTCTCCCTCCCTGTTTATGAAGATGGCTTGGTGCGGCAATGGAGAAGTATTGTCTTGTAGCTTGCTTGAAGAAGGAGGCTTTGCTTGAGGTTGAAGATGCTGGATTCTTGGAGGCCAACTGTGGGGATACAAAGCTCTAAAAAATATAAAACCCTAAAGAATATATATATGTCCGGCTCTTGCAATTTTTGATGTGGGCTTCAAAATAAATCACAAAGGGGCCGACCTTGGTAATGAACGCAGAGAGATCAGAAGAGCTCCCCTTGGTTTCTGTTTTTTAAGGGCTAATGGGATTTTTTGTCAAACTTTTAAACTTGTGGCTTTTCTTTGTTAATTAAATATTCTATCAACAATGCCTGCAAAATAAACCAGTAACATCTTAAACTTAATTAATTAAATTAATTAAAGCACTAACCTTTTCTTTATTCCAAGCATTAGCATAATTCGGTTATAATGCATCACTTTTTTGTTGTTGTGCTCTTTAGTTAATTTAACCCATGAAGACAAGTTTATTGCATGGCCTCCTTCAAATAATCCTGTATACAACCAAAAAGGAGATTATTCAATCTTGATTAAGTAAGAACAAATCATACCTTGTAGCAGACAAATTTTCCTTGGATGTGCATGCGGCAAGGCCGGATTTGGCTTGTTGCAATTGGGTGACCGGTCTCTCTCTTTGCTCAGGTCTCCAATTGCGCATTTGCGAGAGTGCCACTCATGAAGAACACTTAGCACACACATCGGTACGTTCACATGTGTTTGTCTTCATCAAACTTGAAGTCCTAGATCGTTGCATTCAACAACAAGATCCTTACAGATAAAAAATTCAAGCATTTTCAAATGAAGAAGTTTTCGATCTAAAGTAAAAAAATTTCCTTCTCCTCTTTGCAAGCATTAGGAATGCATGAGGCCGAGTTCGAGTTCTTAGAAGGCTTGATGATCATGAAGGGGATACAACATCAGGAAGAATCTTCTATTATGCCTTATTGGTGAACGAGATCGAAGGACTTCACTGGAAAAGATTGGATCCCAAGATATCGTAAAAGACTATTCGTGCAAATGTATGTTTTTGTTTACAACATTTAAAGTCATGATTTTTTTAGATCTTGGCTTCCTTTTGGTAGGTCTTTGAAAATTTTGATTGTTTCACTCTTCTGCCCTTCGAAATTAGATTAGAAACAATAGCGTCTGACGGACCATCGGGTCTCCAGGACTCAGGAATCCATTTTGCTCAATCTTTACAGATGATGCAAAAGATATTTATAAGTTAACCACGGCCAATACGGATCGTACACAGCGGGTGTCGAACATATGGAGGCAGTAGTATGAGTACTGGTTAATCGTGTATCTAGTTAGCTACGCGAATGTAAACAAGAGAGGGATAATTACACTAAAAATACAAAAATAAAGAAAGGTTCCATGGGCTAAGCGTCATCGCTGGTGCAAATTGAGAAGGTGGGTCGACCTAGCTTCTTAAGCCAACGGGTTATAGACCTAGATGATAGTTAAAGCTCAATCCTCATCCTCTCTACGTCCAACCATGAGAAGACTCAGAGAATAGGTTGGATCCCTTACCGTATCCCGATGGTTAGTCAGACGCTACAGTAGTGGTGATTCTAGTGAGTGTGCCCAACTGTTGGTTGGTGCCTAGCACTAGATAGTCAACCCTCCTCGGCTGTAAGGCGGGATGAATTGAGCCCATCCAAACCTATTCCTAAGACTAAAACCCTAATTGAAACGATATTTGGGGTGGTTTACCCACATGAACAATCTACACTAGGGTTTAGCTAAGCCATAGGCATAAAAATCTACTCTATTAACATCACAACAGGAGATAAATAACAAATAAGGGAGAGCATCACAAGAAGCAAGAGAAGTGAAATTAAGAAAACAAAATTGAAATTAAACTAAAGATGAACAAGAATTCATTACAATTAAACTAAAATTAAGAGTTTTACAGTACAAATTGAAGAATAATCCCTAAAAGGGTAAAACTTGTAGGAGGATATATGCCCATAAGGCAATTTATCCTTAGTATACGTCTTCTTAAGATATAATATGGTGTCAATTATCCTAAGTTTGAATTCGTTGAATCTAATACTTGATAATTTCCTTAGACTTACAGTCAGGTCACTACGTATCAAGATGTAGATCTCGATTATGAGAAGTTAGTGACCGATTAGAAACTTAAGTCTTAAACGGTTCATGGTCATAGATATGTCGAGAATAGGATATAGACACATCGGTTAGACCATTGTGTCTTTGTCTTACCTTAAGGTAATGATGATCGCATAGTCATTTAACTTGGCGAAGTCGGAGACGAGACACAGGTGCTCATTGGGGAATGAGTTCACTAAACGAACAACTTAGAGTTATTAAATGGTTAAGCTTTAACTAAAATGTCAATAATAACTCTATAGTGATGATAGGCTAGTTGTTCCTTAAGACCTGAAGTCATCAGTACGGACCTGTGAATGGATAATGTCACTTAGATCTATGATCTGGCTCCGAGGCTCAGCCTGCTGAAAGATCTTAGGTTGGGTGACACCTGAAGATCACGAGGGAAGTAGATGACTTAGATGTGATTCGCATCTTCTGTTAAAGGGAAGTTAGTGTCACTAGATCAGTACGGCCTTTGTGTTAATCCTCGGCCGGGGTACGTTGTAAGATGTACAATATGAATGCAACAATGACCGTTGTATACTGATTAATGCTGGCTATTGGGGTTGATGGTATATCATACCCTAGACTATGCAAAGACACAGTCTTGACGAAGGGACTATAACTGTAAAATTTGTCACTGATACAGTCAGAGTGATCCCAACGACTTTTGTCATTTGGGTCGATCACGTAAGTATGATTCTGAAACAGGGACGACACCTGCTGCTCGTGGTTACCGTCGTCTAGGGGTTTCGAACCCCAACCTGTAGTATGGTCAGGCTGTAGGGTCTCACACCGAGTAGTATTCGTGTTTTTGTAATAGGAAGATAAACAAGAGGAATTCATTCGATGAAATAGACTAGTTAAGTTCACAAGCTAGTTGTGAGACTGAGTCGTAGATAGGGACAATGTTGCATTCGATGCAAAACAAGATTAAATGTGTCGTAAATTGGTTACGACAATATCTGTAGGAACAAAAGCATTAGAAAGGGTTACCTGATTGACGGGATCATCTCGGTCTAAACCCAGGTTCAAACCGCGTCCAAAACAGAGCTGAAACGAGCCCAAGAACGCAAAAGAGTCAAAGGCAAGAGTGTGTTAGACCACATTATGTGAGCACATTGGGATCATGATGAGATCATGATAATGTAGCCGAATGGATCTGCTTTAACACAAATCCTAAATGTTCTCGGTTATTTAAATACCAAGACAGGACTCTAATATTCAAATAGATGATATGTACATATTTTACATATATTTATTGCATCATTGCATGTCATATTCGCCTCCAAAATCCCGGATAAATGAGTCAAGAGGCGAAGAGGTTTCCTCTTCGATCAAACAATAGGCAGGATAGGTTGTTTCATTACTGTCTCTGAACAGCGGATATTCGTCGTTATCGACGGGGAGGGGTGGGTGTGAGGAGCATACGATAGAAAGAGACTCCTCTAGCAGGCCCACCGAAGAGAAGGTGGTAGAGGACGGATCAAGCCAATTTATGTTGTACCGAATCCAGTTCCACATGATGCAAGAAACTCCTCTCCCATCCAGAGCATTATCGCGCTTCTAACGCCATATTCGATTTTTGTATACCTTTATGGATTTTCAGGAGTTTTGGAGCGAATTGGAGCTATTTTGGGACATGGACACATCCGGTACATCCGGGACGTCATTGGCAAGGCTCCTTGAGAGTTTTCCAGGGCAAGAAAGAAGATTGGATGAGAGTAGGAGAAGAGAGCGAGAGATGGACACTTCAGAATCTGTTTCCCAGGCGACTCGACCGAGTAGCAACAGCTACTCGGCCGAGCTGACATGCAGAATTTGCAATGAAACGACCATTCCCCACTCCACCAAGCAGACAGCCAGCTCGACCTGAGCTATATCAAACAAAGCGACTATTTTGGGCCATTCTCCAAGGCACTATAGCTCGACCGAGCAGTTCATCTACTCGACCCAAGTCGTCATCAGATGGAGCAGCATTTTGGAGAAGCTTCAGACCTACTGTAGCTCGACTGAGTGGATGGGCTACTCCACTGAGTAGCCCATATCAGCCAGAGCAGAAGCATCAGCAAGCTGCAGCCTTATATCAGCTCGACCGAGCAGGCGTCGCTACTCAACCGAGTAGGGCGACGCGACTAGTCAAGTTGCTGGGCCCAAGTGCCCAGATTTTTTAAGAATTTGTGGGGTCCATATCCCTTGTATATAAGTACAATTTTTACCCTATTTGCAGGGGAGACTAGACTTTTAGTATTTTCCTTAGTTTTAATTAGAGTTTTGAGATCTAGAGAATTGGTGTGCCGTCGCTAATTTGTAATGACTAAAGCATGGATTTTTATTGATCTTTATTGCGTGGAATCTTTATATTATTAATTCTCTTTTGTTTCCTATTTATTTATGATGCTTTAAACTTTCTATTGTTTTTGATGGTTTCTATTGCCGAGATGAATTCCTTTACATCCATTGAATCTTTTATTCCTTTTCCTATGATGCTTGAGTAGTTCTATCTAGGGCTAATGGATTAGCCCTAGGATCTTAGGATTTAGAAGTAAAGTTAGGATTTTTAGGTTGCGTTGGCATAAAAGGGACGTGTTTTGGTCGATCTAGCCAAATTTGAAGGAGATCTCGTACTGAGATCGTGACCACGGTCGGTGGAAGCGATTAGCTTAAGGAGTATCCTATGGATTTAATTTGGGAGTTAATGGGTTCAATTAGGGCATGTATCGCCTATCGTGAGAGCGGGTGATCACATGTGCCTTGATGGGATCTACCGACGTCCTATATTACTAATTGACGGCTAATGTAATTGTGTCAATAAGAGCCACTAAAAACATCAAATCTCTAATCCACGAGAGTGGCATGACTTAAGATCATTCTATCCACGAGAGTGGCATGAACATTGATGATTCCTAATGTACTGATCGTGGGTGCCTATCGCGAAATCGGGGTATAATATACAATACGTTATATTCATGGCGCTTAGAGTCATGAGTTCTGCATCTTAGATGCGACAATCCCTAATAAAGCCAATGCAACGTAAGAGTTGTAGCCTAGCATCGACATCCGACGATCCTAATGGTGAGTCCTAATGACATAGTCTTTTATTATTGATTACAATCTCATAACAAACAATCTCTTGAAACCGACTGCTACCTCTATTCTAAGATCTAGAAATCACCCAAGACAATAACGTCACTTACCTCCCGTGGGATCGATATCTTTTATACTATTACTTGACACCGTACGCTAGCGTTAGGTACCAGGAATTTGCACTTGGGATACATCTAGCCCTAGGCATTCGTGCCTTTGCTAGGTGTGGTTTAAGTGTTGGTTTCGGGAGCATCAAGTTTTCGACGCCGTTGCCGGGGAGGTAACGGTGTTACTTGGGTTATTCCTTTATCTAGGAATTTGTTAGAAAATATTATCATCCCTTATCTTTCCAGATTATTATTCTCTTTTATTACTTTGCTACTGACGGTATTTCTCGGAGTTTTTGTTGTGCATGAACACTTACCTTGGGGGGTCTTGACGAAGAATTATTATTTGACACCGAGATTGAAAAGACAGCAAGAAGACTCAGAGCATTAAAGAGGATTCAGACATTTATTGATCCAATGTCAGAGGTTCGTGTTACTCCCCCACTACCAAGTCCATTCGGGACCACATGAATCCAAACTTTTGCAGTACGTCTTCCATCTTGAGGCCGCAGCTGATGGTAGGAAGCTTTGAGCTAAAGAATGGGTTGATCAACCTGATGCAGCAAGACCCCTTTCACGGGCATCCACATGAGAACCCAAATCATCACATAGACCTCTTTTTGGCGAAGTGCGACACCTTCCAGGCCAAAGACGTGAGTGAAGATGCTATTAAGCTAAGACTACTTTCGTTCACTCTGAGGGACAAGGCCTCTTACTAGTTGCGAGCACATCCCTCAAACACCTTCACGACTTGGGAGCAGTTGGCTCTAGCTTTCGTGGACAAGTTCTATCCACCATCTAAAAAGGTAAGGATTCGAGGGGCAACCACTAATTTCAACAATTGTCACAGGAGTCGCTATATGATGCTTGGGAGAGATTTAAAAGGACCTGCGGCATTAATGCCCGCACCATGGGGTCCCGGATTGGGACCTTATTCAGAGTTTCTATAATATGCTCCAACCGGGAAGAAGATGATTATAGACACCGCCGCTCAAGGCGCTCTTTTGGATGAGATACCGAAGGAGGCCATATCTTTACTGGAACAAATGGCCTCCAACAACCAACAATGGATCAATGAACGCTCAAATGTCAAGGGTCCCGAGGTGAAAGTTGCTACAAACCAAGATGGGCCACTTGAGACTTTATGCAATCAGGTAGCAAGGATTGAGCAAAGGTTGGATGCTATCCCCCCCCCCCACCTAGAGCTCCAGTTTATGCCACATATGAGGACTACACCGAGCAAAGGTACGACCCATTAGAAGGTTCCTGCGAGGGAACAGATTTGTCGGCAGAGCAAGTCCAATACATGCAAGGAGATGGGACAAATCAATGGCAACAACCGACAGCGAGAAATCACCCCGGATTATCATATGGGAATCCAAATGGAGCATTACAACGTCCACAACAACAAAGGTCACCACCTCTGCCTCCTCGAGATTGTGTTGTGAATAGCTTTACACAAAAGCTATCTTCGTACTTAAACTTTTGAATATTATCTTGTACAGTGTGAGCACTACCTGAAAGTGTGATCAGATTTGTTTTCTCTTTTCGTTATAAAAAAGGATGAAATCCTCATAGGGTTTGAGGTCAGAGATTAGGCGGGGATCCACTTTATTACACGTATTTGTGTCTGATTATCTCTTATCTTGTGCTTAATTTTTAAATTTGTGACATACATCCTATTCACCCCCTCTAGAGTGTTTTTCAATCGGTATCAGAGCATGATTCTTTTTTGACTCGAAGTCTAGTGGAATTTCGATCTTATGGCACAAATTCCATAACTTATCCAAATTACACCCATAACCAAAGAGAATGACAATATTATCTTAAATCACCATTATTTGTTAGTACCGACTATAGTTATTGGAAATAACACATGTCCATACACATCAAAGGCATCGATATAGCATTATGGAAAATAATTAGTGAAGGCTTCACATTAGTTGAAAACCCCACTCCTGAGCAGCAAAAAGAAAATGATCGGTTAGAAAATCTCAATGTTAAGGCCATGAGCATATTGTATTGTAGACTTAATAAAACTAAATTTAACTGTGTTAGTTCTTATTCTACTGCTAAAGATTTTTGGACTAGACTTTAAGTACCTCACGAAGGAACTACTAAGGTGATTATGACTGAATACTGCATATCCTAACATCAAAATCATCTCATCTTGTGCATATAATCCATTGAATCATGCTCTCTTAACCACATTTGTGTCAATTCATCATTTGTGAGCACATGATTTTATTTTGGCACAATTTCACTTTCCAAAGCTTTATAAATATCTACTATATTTTTACGATGTTTTCTGGATTTTTCAGGGGTCTTGAAGAGGACAAAATCAACTAATATAAGAAGTGGATCTAGAGTTAGGACAGGCGACTGTCCTTATAATGACAGTTGCATGTCTGTTGGAAGCCCATCATGGAGCAAAGGGGAGTGCATAGCAAGTACCTATAGAATGACAGACAGGTGCCTGGGCAACTGTACAGTCGCCTGCCTAGACAACGGCAGTCGCCTGCCTAGATAACGGCAGTCACCTGCCTCACAATGGTTGGATCTAGGAAAACTGGAGCGCAACGACAAGCGCATGCAGGAGGATCGACAGGCGCCTGTATGAAGAACGGTCGCCTGATTTTTCGAATGTCTGGATGACCAGAAAAATCAACTTACTATTTGATTTGACATTTCTACAGCAGGCGTCTGAAGCACAAAAGATAGACACATGTGCGCCTCACAGGTGCCTGTGATCTTCAATACAGTTGACTACATAGAGAGCCCCCAGATTTCGCATGGTTTCACAAAGACCACACAGGCGCCTGCCTGGACAACGGCTATCGCCTGTCATCAAGCGAATGGCCGTTGGTCGACAGTCGCCTGTGCGGGAGATTTCGCCCCGAATTTGGGTTGCGAAAGTTGCTCGTTTCTTAACCCGATTTTGATCCATTCGCTTAGGGCCGTTGGATGATGTTTTGGATGGATGCGATGTAACCCCTAGTGGGTATAAAACTCTACATTTCAGTTGTAATTAGGGATAGATAAAATACTTTACTATTTTGAGTCTTCTTCTTCCTCAAGAGTGAAATTAGGGTTTTTAGGGTTTTTGGAGTTTTGATTTTGTTTCTTGTTGTTGCTGTGATTGCTCTAAGATTGGAAAAGCTTGTAATTGGTGATACATTCCCAACTCTCTTACTCTTATTCAATTACTTTCTCTCTTGTATTGAAACCATGCTTATCTCAATGAATGCTTTGCTTATTATTAATATGGTATGCTAAATTCATTGTGTGGATGTTGTGGATTGATGTAGGATGCTTAGGTTGCCTTGCTAATGTTAATTTCTAGCACCCCTTGTTAATCCATGTTGTTGGGTGAATTAAGCTTATGTTTTATTTTATTTAATACTATTCATGGAGGAACCGAAGAACGGTGGTACATCGTAATTGTTGCACCTATGTATTCAATGGGTATCACATATCTTGAAATGAATGCAAGACCCCCCAATCCATATTTCATATTTTAGAAGCTTAATTTACCCAAATAACCCATATTTTTAATTGGGTTATAATCTGTTTATCGAATCATGCATTATCCGGAAGGGGTCGCAAAATGGTGGTTGTGTGATGCGCAACTCAACCTATATACACCACTCTCACATACCTTGAAATGGATGTGAGAGTTAATTGATGAGCTTTAATTAGGATAAGAACCCACTTAGCACATACCTTTGGTGCACTCCGTGTGTGCTTAATTGATTTGTTTCCCGAACCTCATATCTTGACAAGAATGAGTGATTGAGTTATTTTGGAATTAACATTTAGCAGAGAAATCGAGTAATCCTATTGATATCCTCAACACCAGCACTCCTTCTTTTCCTTGCATCCAAATTTTAGGACATTATCCTAACTCTAGGGTATTTAGATAATTCATCTCTATGAATAATCATTCACCCCCAAAGGGTGGTTAGAACCCTCACCGTTTCTTTACATGCTCTGACTATTTGTGTGAATTTGCAGATCAGTTCCATCTCCGTGGATAGATCCTGTACTCACCGGGTATATTATTTGCCAACCTCGTACACTTGCGAGTATCACCTTTCAGGTTGAGTCAAGCATAAGGTATCGAAAACTCGTATTAGAATGATATTACATAAATATGAAAATTTTACTATGATGCCTAATGAGTCTATTGATGCTATGCTTTCCCATTTTGCAGATATCGTTAATCCGCTAAAAGCTTTAGGAAATGATATCCTAGAGGAAGATTTGGTTGGAAAGGTTCCATATTCCTTGTCTGATGAATAGAATTTTATCTGAGAAAGTCTATATCAAACAACATCCTGGGTTTGAAGACTCCATCCATCCAGATTATGTTTTCAATCTTAAATGTGATGTATATGGGCTCAAACATGCTCCTAAAGGTTGGTAACAACGCTAACCCACCCCCAATCCCTAACCCCCCCAATCTGGCTTGTAGTTGCAACAACAGTTTTCAAGCTGCTGCAATTAGCATCTTACAGCAGCTAATGCTGATTCTACTACTGTTGGGGGTGGGGGTGCGGATGGTGCGGTTTTTTGTATAACAAATGTAAATCCCATTGCCACTTCATGATTGAAGTTTGTCTCAATGGCATTCATTTGTTATTAGCATATTCTTCTTTATACAAAGCGCTGCTTTTATGTAAGAAAGAATGTTTGCAAGCTTCACCCTTTATGTTGGCCAAGTACTAAAATTGATCTTTTCATGTTCGCTAATTAAAAAATTTTACTTATATCTATGCTTATAATAACTTCATTTTAAAATGACTTACATATCTTGAGATCTAATCCATTATTGTACCTTTTAATTTTCTTTTAGATTGAATAATGTTCTTTTATGTTCAAATATTTAGGAGTGGCTATAGGTTTCATCCTTGGACTTACAAAAAAAATTGCCTTAAGTTGAGGGCACTCTAAGTTTCCAACCCGACCCCATGGCTTTCTGGTCTGATATAGGGCCACCTTAGTCAAAATGTCATGTTACACTTAAACTAGAAAGCAATTGTCAAAAACAATTCATTTAGCAAATTGATTCAAACGGATATTAAAATCAATGAATGAAGTATGATTGGAAATGGATCCAGTCCTGCTTAAAACGTGATGGGATGACATGTATGATACATATGATACATTTATACAATGAAAGAACTTAGTGGTCACAGAATAGTGAATTTGAAAGAAATGTCCAAAACCCCATATGATGCATAAATGATGCAATTGGCTCCTTCATTATTAAATTCTTATATAGGTTCTTCTGCATTAATGCAAGTACATTGACATCCATTAAATATATAGTGAAGCCAAATTCCCACTAAACCCAACCCCTATAATTTATACCATGCATGTTCAGAATTAATTTCTAATTTACCCTTATTTAAAAGATCGAATATGGTCCAAAGTATGGTCTAATGCAAATAAAAAGTTCACTAGAAGTATAGTCAAACTTCTAAACATCTTTATTGTAATTACATATCAATAAATTAAGGTTTAATTTCAAATTTAATACAATGAATTCTTCCCGCCAAGAAGCATATCAGTAGATTAATGTTTAAAAGTTATACTAATACTCGTTTCAGAATTATCTGCTTAAATTAATCAATTATATGCAGGACGAAAGAACAACACCCATATATTTATGTATATATAGTATATGATATATCTATATTGGAAACACCATATATACATATCATATATCATTTATATCATCTATGTTATATATGTACCATATGTATATAGCGTGTATGATACATTTGATACATAGGATACATGTGATACGTATATATGATATATGATATATGATATATGATATATTTGAGGGACCATTTGGGTTAAACATAAAGATTAAAGTCAATTTTAGGAAAGTATTAAGTCCAAAGGGACAAATACCGAAATACCTTAGATTTAACCGACTTATATTGGAGAAACCTTATATGTGTATCATACATCAAGTATATTATATATAATATATATGTATCATATGTATATACCGTATATGATACGTATATGATATATAAGTATCCTATAACATATTTTACGTTTCCCATATCACATTTATTCATTCTTCACCCTTACATTAACCCTAATCTTAATTAAATACCATTAAAGTCACACGATTAAATAATTAATAGAAATTCATACCAGTACTGAGCCATTGGTATTTCTCCTGCATCACTAGACGCAAGCAAGCAAGCAAGCAATAAATTGTAGTTCTTGTCAACCTGCTTTATCCCCTCCACAAGCTTGGTCAACGTGGTGGTGACCTCCTGCATGCCCGCTGGTGCATTGGTGGGCTCTGGGCTTCACTAACTACGATTTCCAATCAACTTTTGTCTCACTAGGAAATCAATACAACACAACATCTTCAAGAAGAGGACCTCTCTGGAATCTTTTTACAACACAACCAACAACCCAACAACCTCAACTCTTAAGGCTTTACAACACAATATCAATCAACACCACACCCTTGTGTGTGTTTACAAACCAATCAAAAATCTTACCAAATCATTTACCAAACCTTCCTTGATTCTTACAAACCTTTGAAGATGATGACTTGATACACCCTTGAGCCTATAGCCAAAGATTGGAGCTTTTTGTGTTTTTGTGTGGCTACAAAAAATCCTAATTTTGATCTCAAATAGATTTAAGCGAAAAACAAAAAGGTCAAAAAGAAAACTTGAATCAATCTTTTGTAAAAGGGAAGATTAAAATAGAGAGATTGAATGGCCAAAAGATTGCTCAAAAAGATTTAAAAGAAGATTTAAAACTGTGAAGAACAATGGCCAAAATTAGGTCTTGAGAGAAAGAAAGATCTTAAAATGCTTTAAAAATATTTTAAATTTCTCAATAATTATCTGAAAACCCTCAGCAAACCAAGCTTAAACAGTGTGTGAAAACAGTTGAAAACGGCTCCCAAAAATACCCTCTAACGGCTAATAACGCACATTTCCGTGAAATGTGGCAGGCTGTTTTTCCTGACCGTTTGACGTGATAGTTGACTATTCTTAGGATAATCGGCTATTTGCAACCCAATAGTCAATGATCCATAGTCCCGAGAGTTCTTGTTCAATTCCCAGTTCAAGATAGTCGTTTATCATGATCCGATAGTCGGCTATTTCATGAAACATGGGTATTCTCTATGAAAATCATTTGAAACTTAATATAAAATTTTATAAAACATTTTAATCCATTTTAAAACTATTTAAAATCAGTTTGTGACATTTTAGTGTGTGCGCGCGCTCCAAATCCTAAGATATTATAAACTAAGACTCAACTTACATAACTTGACATAATCTCGCGTCTTGAGTCTTGTTCACTTTGTCTTGAGCATTAGCACTTCAATTGAGTCTTCTTCATGAGCTTATAATCTTCAATTCTTGACTCTTAAATGGCTCCAAGTTCTAGCCTTGAGCTACTTCTCATCGTTATTCTTCATGTCTTTGTTTCTTTTGTTCTAACACTTTGATCATCATCAGTGTTCATATCCTACACACTTGAAATAATATCCTTAGTATCATATCATTTGTAAACATCATCAAAGTTCCACTAAGGTGGATCTCAATATCCCAACAAACCCATCCACATGCACAAATCCTGTCAAAAATGACTCCTCGAGACGCTTCTACAAGGTAAGCATACTCTAGTTTTCAATAAAATCTATCAAGTGGTGGCTGAAACATGTAGTCTTTAGACCAAATACATGCTAAAGAAACTTGCATGTGGTAGGGCTACACTTTAGATTTTACTGTTCAACAACAACGTAGTCGTTTCTAGATACTCTAGTGTAAAGTTCAAATCATGCAAAAGGAAATGTCAGTCAAGATGGGATTTGTCTCCTCCTACGTAGGAGGTTAATGTCACAGGGGTACAAATCCATAGTAAATCCTTTGTCAAGGTAAAATAAGCATACTTATTTGAGTAATAAGTTTGATCCGTCTTTGACTATAGTATCGCATACATGACTCCTGATATTTTTATGTTATTAGGGTTTGAAAGATTTCCTTGCTCTAAATATCTTAGTGACATAGTTATGACGAAGAGACCAAAATGCATAGTAGTTGTCGCTAATATGCCTACATTTTTGTTAGAGGAGAGTCCAGCCTCACATCAACCAAATAATTATGATTCAAAAATGGATGGTGTTCATATGCAAATAGAGTCACCATCGTACGTATAACATGGTCATAGAGTACATTCAAGTTGCAGCTAAATTAGGAATCAGAGTTTTAGAGGCTTACAAAGATAATGGACACATTACAGTAATCGATGGAAAAAAGTATGACGCATATGAGATATACACAAGTCAAAGAATCACACAAAATAATGATCATCTTGATTGAAAGAGAGGAGCTCCTCATATAGTGTTATAAATCAAGTGTAAAGTGTTTGTAAAGTGTTATGAACACTTGAATCTAAAATAAAGATGAAACCCATGAATAAAACCACACATATACCATTACCGACGATGAACCAACATCAATATATGTCAACTGACCAGCCGATGGAAGGCCATTGGCCAGCCACTGGCAAACCGAGCAAACTAGTCATCTGGCGACAGACAATAATGGATTGCCACCTATGGTGGGTTCAATTTGGGGGTGTTTAGGTCTAACTTGGTTTAGATTTGATCCAATTGTTAGATCATGAACTAAGCCAAAATATAAAGTTGGACTCAAAATAGAACTCCTAAAGATAAGGGGTTTGCTTGGAATCTTCTTTTAGTCCCGCATCTAATTAGATTAGAGAACTCTTGGGCTCCTAACACTATATAAAGGGGTTCATCTTCTCCAATTAAAGGCATCCAATCCAAGATCAACGAGAGAAAAATAACCTCAAGCTTTGAGGTAGAATTTTTCTCTCCAAATGAAAATGTTTTTTCATTCTCTTTCTCTCAAACGCTAACATTGAGACCAAGTTTGAGTTCTTAGAGAGATCGCAGATCATGAGGAGTATCAACATCAATTAGAAACTATTATCGCTCTAGTTGGTATGGAGATTGAAGATCTTCATCGATGTTTTAGAGAATGGATATCGCGTAAAAATTATCAGCACAAAGGTACGGTTTATATTCATCAGCTTAAATTTATTAATTCTTTAGTTTTTTTGCATTAGGATTAAAAAAAATTTAAAATTTTACTACTTTTGAATTACTAATTTGATTAAAAATTCTAGCCATAGACATAAACTTGTACCTCTTCTTTAATCAATTTAATAATGGCAGTGACCAATGTCATTTAGACCTATATGTGGGAGCCTTCAGATTACACATATGACTCCTTGGTTTGTTCATGTGCCCCCACTTGCTATCTGATCCTACCATCCGTCATGGTTCAACCACCAAACAAGAAAAGATAGCAAGAGTTTAAGGTGCAAAATAAAAGCTTACAAGATGAGCTTATGTATAGAAGAGAAGCTCCCTTAACAACAAGAATCCTACTCAAAATGGAAACCTACAATGAGTTCACAAATTAATCCACTAATAAGGATGAATCCTAGTCAAATTAAAAAAGCTACTAAGAGTTTACGAATTAGTTCACTAATAAAGAGGAGTCCTAATCAAACAAGAAAAGATACATAAATTTTGCAAATTAATCCACTGTCAAGGATGAACCATAATCAAACAAAGAACGTTACCAAAAAGTGTATATACAAGCTAGCATCAACTAGGGTTAGACTGGAAGAGGATTAGTGGCAATATACCAACCAAAAGAAGGCCGGTAAGCCGACAACATTCATTGGCACAAAGGCCTAATTCCATTATAAGCCCAAACAGCCCTTACCTTAATAAGCAGGAGCCTATTTAGGAGATGCAGTTACTAAAAACCCCTTAATTAATCAGTAATATAGCCTTCCCATTTTGGGATATGTAAGCTCATCCTCTCTCTCTCTCTCTCTCTCTCTCTCTCTCTCTCTCTCTCTCTCTCTCTCTCTCTCTCCCCCCCCCCCCCCCCCTCCCCCCCCCCTCCCCCTCCCCCCAATTCCATTATAAGCCCAAACAACCCTAACCTAAATGAGCCGGAGCCTATTTAGGAGGTGTAGTTACTAAAACACCATTAAGTAATCTACATATATCCTTCCCATTTTGAGATGATGTAAGCCACGCCCCCCGCCAAATTTTTTTTAGATTGTGCATTATCTCATATAGGTTCTGTTACGACCTTAAAATCGGCCCAGTCGATCTAAGCCCGTATGATCAAATCCCAAATAATAGCCCGTCGAATCTCCTCAATGAGACCTAGCTCGCCGAGGTTTGGAGAAGCTTGCCAAGGCTCGGAGCAGCCCGCACCTACAGAGCGGTAAACTTGTCAATTGAACCAAAGAGAAGAGCCCCTTCCTCCGGCTGATCGCACACGATCTACGCTAGCTTGCCCCAAAGGTAGCTCGCCTGACTCCCCACCCAGAAGAAGTCCGCCCAAGGATGAGTACGAGACGTCGGGCTCGGGGGACGAGCTCGGCCCAGGAGGGTGGCGACCTGCCATAAATATCACTGACAGTCTCACAACAGAGAGTTGACAATTACGCCAAGGACAGTTTCGACACCTGACATTTTCACGCCTGACAGTTTCGGCTCTGACATTGTCAGCCTGATCTCCTGATACCCTGACCCCGTCAGCTCAGCTAAAGCAACCGACTCCAACAACTATCATGACACACTGACATTGCTAGCTCAGCTAAAGCAACCGAATCCAACAGCCTATAAATACCACCTCTCCTCCAACGACAAAGGGGTTGGCTAATCAGTAAGAAACTCTAGCACATCTATTTACATTCAAGGCCGAATATCCTCCATATATTCAGGCCTTCCACTCAAGTTCGCCACGCGGGTGCCGATCTGCCTCTGAGATCGCCCAGCGAGTCCGACATTCTCCAAACAGTCATTAACTGACTTAAGCATCGGAGAGGCTCTCGGTTGACAACCAATCGAGCCTTTCTGACAAGTTGTTCTCCTTACAGAAAGCTCGCCACAGCCACCAGCGGTCGAAGCAACCCGTGGCGACCTTCATCAATCGATGAGCGATCTTCACCGAACAGAGGGAGACCTTGAGATTTCTATCCTCAAAGTGCTCTCGAGTATGTGATTAGCCTCGTCCACCCCCAAACACTTGTAATCATTGTAAACGTGATTTCCCATTATAATACAAATTCAGTGTTAGCGGATTTTACCCCGCAACAGGTTCTAATGTGAGCATCAGCAAATTCGAAGCATGCGCCCCTTTCCTGGGTTGGACTTGTTAACGCACTTGGCTATTGTGATATACAGATCATGTGATTGTCTAATCGCAGGGCCACATCATGTACAGGTCCAACTGTATTGCCCTGATAGCTACTGCACAAGCACTAGAGGGGGGTGAATAGTACTTTAAAATAATCAAGAGTATAATTCCTAATTATCTTGCAATATCAACCAACAATGCGGAAATAAAAATGTGACAACAATAAAAGACAATGCTGACGTGCGTTTATATTTCATATATTCACGCACGTTTTCTTTTGTGTTTCTCCGTGTTTTTCCGTCGTCTCTTATTCGTTTTCGTGTATTTTCCCATTTTCTTTCACTTTTCTTTGTTTTTCCATGATTGCAGGGGATTGACCACGTAGGGGACGTTAAACGATGATATCCCAAGTCCCCGGAGCAACGGGAGAAGTCACGCGTGATACAAGGGGTCGAACGCCAAAGAATTCATCTTTCAGCCCCTCACCCGATTGGTTGGTCATCTCCAACCGATCGGGTGATGCACGCGTGCACCACCCGGTCTCTGCCGCAGCTCACAAAGAAGCCACCCGACCGGTTCGCAGACCGGTTCAGCGGGGGCTGTTCTCTGTTTTCTCGAAGCAAAACGCCAACCGATCGGATGACTCTCACCCGATCGGTTCATCTGTAGCTGAAGAAGAAGAGCTGAAGACACGGACGTCGAACCGATCGATTCACCCGACTGCTCCAAGATCCAACCGGTCACTCAAGAACTCACCCGACCGGTTCATGTGATCGGGTGAAAGGTCGCCATTTTCTGTTATTATTTTGTAACGGATCAACCGATCGGTTGACTTGTCAACCGATCGGTTGATGCGACGGTCTATAAATAGAACCCCTAGGGTTCCAGAAACAGGAGCTGTTATTTTTTCTACTGTTTTATTTCCTTGTGACGGCTGTAATTGTTACTCTTTTGTAAGTTTTCAGATCTTCCTAAAATTTTAGTATTGTCTTTATTACTCTATTACTTCCGCATTGCAATTGTCCGATTATGATTCCAACGGTTAAATTTCATTTATATCGCTTTTTCATGAATTTTTGTGAGTAGTTCACAAATCTGGGATTTTGGTGGAAACCCCTTCGGGGGCTCTTCCCGATGCGTCCATAGGGTTAGGAAATCGATAGGGAGTAGGAATCTAACGGTTACGTGGGGTGTTTCATTGTCATCGACGGGAAAAAGACCGCCTTTGACCGTTGGGCCAAGGGGGAATAAACTTGGCGGTTGACTCCCTTGCCATAGCTCACACCCTTAGCGTAGACGCCGAATCCTAGCACGCGGGAGCGGCAGGATGAGACATTGGGAGATATCGTTGCGGGCTTAGTGCTCCCGGGATCGATCAGTGTTAATGGACACGGGAGTGCCCACTGATCAAATCCGGGAAGTCCGGTGTATCATCCTGGGCACCGACCGGAATATCGGGCCCATGGGACGCCGGTACCACTTTCGGAGGCAACGTCTCACCATTAGACCCTAATCCCGATCGCTATCCATACCCGTAGGCCGTATCGGCGAGAGTCTCTCGTCAGGTTGGAAACCAAAGTCCCGGGTTTTCTTTCTTGTTGTTCATACCCATTTATTTCCTTTCGTGACAACCATTCACCGATTCGGGCTAGCTCGCCCCTCGGGGTGATTTAGGTCCTACCTAACCCAAGCACAATCTCGCCTCCCTGAGTTCGATATTCCCGCACCCTACCCTAACCGTGAAACTTGCGGTAAACGACACCGCGCCGTCGCGACTCGAGCGGGGCGCCGGTCAAGTTTATGGCGCCGTTGCCAGGGAGGCAACGTGCTTGTTATTTTTAGGATCTCTTGAACCCTCGTGTCTAGCTCACATCCCTACCTCGCGATAATTTTCGCATTCTCCTTTTTCTTTTTTTTCTTTTTCTTATTTTTATTTCTTATTTTATCTGTTTCGTTTCTTTCCCACTTGTCGCTTCATGGGTGTTTGTTGTTTTTCATGCGCAGGAGTTCAAGGAGTCTTGACGACTTGATTCCCCTCGATCCAGAGATTAACGCCACCCTTAGGCGTTTGGCCGCCGAGAAGCGAAGAAGAGAAGATCCCGAATCCATGGAGGAGAACACCCCACCTCACAAGTCTCTGCTGGAGTACTTGATGCCATCCATCGAGTCAACTTCCGCCATCCGATCTCCAGCTATTGCGGCCCAAAGCTTTGAGCTGAAGCCGTCTCTAGTGACATGGATCCAGCAGGACCAGTTTGCGGGTGCGCCCATGGAGAGCCCGATCGAGCACCTGGACTCCTTCTTGGAGAAGTGTGACACCTTCCGGATTAATGGTGTCACGGTAGAGGCTATCCGTCTGAAGCTGTTCCCCTTCTCTTTGCGAGACAAAGCCAAGCAATGGCTAAGGGGGAAGGACCCCAACACTTTCAACACCTGGGAGAAGCTCTCCAATGCTTTTCTGACGAAGTTCTTTCCTCCGGGGAAGACCATGAAGTTGAAGAGTGAGATCTCCTCCTTCTCCCAGGCCAGCCACGAGTCCTTGCATGAAGCTTGGACGAGATATAAAGAGATGCAAAGAAGATGCCCTCACCATGAGCTTCCGAAGTGGCAGATTATTAATCTGTTCTACAATGGGTTGAGGGATGACCTGAAATCTTCTATGGACGCCGCGGCTGGGGGTTCCTTCATGTCTAGAAGCGAGGAGGATGCCGGGCATATTCTGGAAAATATGGCATCCAACAATGAGCGGTGGTGTGACGAGAGAGCCACACCAAGATCCGGGGGTATACACAGAGTCGAGGACGTCGACAAACTTTCAAGCAAGTTCGACTTGCTTTCGACCCAGATCTCCGCACTAATGGTAGGAGCCGGTGGGGCCGGTACACAGCAAATTTCTGCGGTAGAGTCCGAATTCTTTGGGGAATTCGACGGTGGTGACATCTCACCACCGTTGGATCAGGCGAGCGCACTATTTTACAACCCCACGGGAAATGCGCCGTATCCGCCAAGGACAAATTCCAACCCGGCCTACTCTCCAAACAACCGGAACCACCCAAACTTCAGTTACCGGCCGCCATTTCAGCCCTCACCACCTCAGCAGCCGCAGCAACAAACTTATCAGCCGGCTAGGCCACAGCAGAATCAGGTTCAGCAGCAACCATTTCAGCAGCAACCATTTCAGCAACAACCTCAGCAACAATCTTACGCCCCCAGGAATCAGCAGCCGTTCCAGCAGCAGCAGCAGTATGGCCAACAGAGGGCCGTCTCTCCGGTTGAGTCTCTCTTGACTCAATATATTACCAACCAGGAGAGGATCAACCAAAAGCTGGAAATGGGTCAGCGGACCCTCACGGACCAAGTAACCCAGCTCAGGTTACAAGTGGCGAGCCTTGCAAGGTCACAAAACCAATTGCCGCCACAACCGGAGGTGAACCCGAGGGGAGCAACCCAAACATCGGCACTCGTGCACGAGCACGCGAATGTGTCCGCTATCGTTCTGAGAAGCAGGACACAAATTCCTACTAGAGTGCCCCCTAGCAACCCGGAAGCACCATTGGTCGTTGAGAGCCCGACCGAAAAATCAAATGACGCCGGTGCTTCATCATCAAATCCCATGACTCCGGAGGGAGTGTCTGAAGAAGAGAAGAAGAAGGAGGAAGAGAGCCCGAAAGTGTATAAACCCGTTGTGCCATTTCCACAACGGTTGGCTCAGGCAAAAATTGATGAGAAATATGGAAAGTTCTTCGCCATGGTCAAGGACCTAAGCCTGCAAATCCCCTTCTTAGAAGCAATCGAAACAATCCCCTCCTATGCAAAATTCTTGAAAGATTTGGTGACTAGAGGGTCACGAAAGGAGAAAGTAGTGCTGACGGCGGAATGTAGCGCTCTTATTCAGAGGACAAACCCGCCGAAACTCAAGGACCCTGTGAGCTTCTCTATTCCTTGCACGATCGGGGCGGTGAAGATTCATCGTGCACTTGTCGATCTAGGAGCGAGTGTTAGCTTGATGCCCTTGTCGATGTATAGAAGGATAGGAATGGGTGATTTGGAGCCCATCGGCATGACCCTACAACTAGCTGATCGGTCGGTCAAATATCCGGTGGGAGTTGTTGATGACCTCCCCGTAAATGTGAGAGGGGTGCATGTGCCTGTGGACTTTGTAGTCATGGACATGCCCGAAGACGCACACACCCCCATTATCCTGGGACGGCCTTTCATGGCCACTGCTGGCGTTCTAATAGATGTGAAGAACGGAAAACTCTCTTTGAACGTCAGCGGAGAGAAAGTTGAGTTTGATCTGGGGTTGTCCATGAAGCACCCCGATCCCCCTGATGACCCTCGGTGCAATTTGCTTGAGATAGAAGAAGAAAAAGCTGCAGAGGAGAGCTCCTGGGAGATTCTCCTGAGAAACCCCCCCCCCCCCCCCCCCCCCCCCGATGACTTGGGGGATTCAGAAGATGGAGACGGCCCCAAGTACAAAGAAGCTGCTGGAAAACCGAGTGCAGCAAGAACGACCCCTCCCGGGTTCGCCAAAGCTCCTCCTGTGAGGAGAACGGGGAAAGAGCACACGGACCTCACTAAAGACGAGGTCCGGATCCTGAAGAAGATGGCGGGAAGCGCCAACACCAAGGAAAAGCCCCCGGATCCCAAGAACAAGGGGAGGGTAGTCGAGCAAGTATTTTTCCAGCCGCTGACTACTCCAAGCGCCTTCAGCTCCAATGAGGAAGAGATGCCGAAATTTGGGCATCACCCGTATCAGCCACCATGAGCATCTCTTGCGGGCGTCGAGCCAACGACGTTAAACAAGTGCGCTTCATGGGAGGCAACCCATGTTCTAAACTTTTTCTCCAATTATTAGCGTTATTTTTTACTTTATTTTACCTATTTTTATAAATAAAATCAGCCGCGAGAACACCCGTTCGGGGACTTAAACAAATCTATTGGTTTTTGCAGGAAAAAAGCCCCAACCGATCGGGTGACAACTCACCCGATCGGTTGGGATGTATCAGATACATGCCAAGATCTGTCCCCATATGACCCGATCGGTTGAGTAATGAAGAGACCGGGTGGCAGACCGGGTGAGCTGGGGAGAACTCTCGGAAATTTTTGGGGAATTTCAACCGATCGGTTGAGTTCGAGCACGATCGGTTGACGTGACCGGGTGAGCAGCCCTAAGTTCTCAGGAAAATGAGTGGAGCGGCCAACCGATCGGTTGATAAGTCAACCGACCGGTTCGCCTGTAGCATTTCTTCGGCAAGATTTTCGACCTAACCGTCAACCGACCGGGTGACAAGTCACCCGATCGGTTCGACTTAAAACTCTATATAAACCCCCCCGACACCCGTTCATTTCCACCCTCGCCCGATCGCCCAAATCACCGCCGTTTCGACTCCTATCGTGCGCCTGCCTTCTTTCTTCCCCAAGATCAACCTCGATCGTCTTCCCCCGCCATCTCCCTACCCGTCAACCATCGATTTCTCTCCATTCCCCCGCCTTCTCCCTGCACACAAAACCATAAATTTCACCCATCCTCCCCAAACATCGAAACTTGTTGAAGAGTTCGCTGCGACTTCACAGCGTGCCCCAATCGAGTAGCATCGGGACGTCTACGAGCAACTATCTTCATCTCATTTGGGTAAACTCGCTCCTTTCCTTAATTTTATTTTTACCCCAGATATTCCATTTGCTCGTTGGCCGTATTTCGTGTTTGTGTTGATTCATTGTACTTTTACATACTCGCACGCACACAAGACACCCGCACAATGCCTCCCCGCCGTGTTAAACCCACAGACGCCAGCTCTTCGAACCCTAGGCCCACCAGTCGCGCTCGTCGCGCACAGCCCCCCGCTCAGCCCGCCACCTCCAACCCACCTGCCCCCGATCAAGACCAAGCCGATCGATTCATGGCTATGATCCTCCTAGCTGGGCAGGGTGGTCGGATAACTGAGGAGTCCGTCGACCGAGACCTCCCCTTTCTTCAGGGCTTCATTCGCCACATCCGTGAAGACCCACCCGACGTCTCCGAGCTCCACATTCCACCCCCCACGACCCCTGGTCCACAGCGCAGGCCCCCGTCACCACCTCCGGAGGGTGGTGCCCCTGCTTGATCTTTCTTTCCCCCTTTCTGCCCCCCCATATTTGTGCCTATCTGTCTTTTGGGGGCCCTGCTTTGTCTCTGTCGGAGGGGGGGGGACCATTCACGTGTCGTTTTCTGATTTCACCTCTTTTGTTTTTGACTCCCCCTTGCACATCTCTGCATTTCATCGATCACATCATTTCGCTAGCACTTTCTGGTCTAGCTTGGGGGACGTCTATTTTGGTGTGTTGTCGTGTTTTGTTTGTTTTTCTCATTTTTTGTGTGTGTTTCTTTTTCATTTTTGAGTGTCGTGCTTGTTTTTTTATTTTTCTTTTCATTTTGTTTGATTTTGATTCCGTTCTTTCTTTCTTTTTGAGTTTAATCTATAAGTTTTCCTAGTTTTCATTTCTTTTTGTGTCAGTGCGTATCCCCCCCATCTTCATTGCCCTCCCGTACTCACTCATATTGCATTGAGGGCAATGCAAACTTCAGCTTGGGGGAGTCGCACTGTGTGCGTCGTTTGAGTCCTTCTTTTCGTTTATTTGAGTCGTTTTTCTCCGTATTTTTCTTTTTCTTTCTTTCTTTTCTTCTTTTTTAGCTCTTTCTCCTAGAGATGAATCCTATGATGAATCGCCACAAAGTCACACACACCTAGCATTGCATCGATAATCACACTCACTAACCCTAGGATTTCGAGTCCTCTTGCATTTCACGCATCGTGGGTCCACTTAGCTTTTTGTGAGTCGTGTGTCGTGACTAGCATTTGGTGTGCTTCTGCATTGTGATTTTACTTTATATACCTGTCCAGGAATGACCCCTAGATTATCATGCTCCGATTTGAATATGCGGTATTTGTTTCCACTATATGCATGCTATATTTATATCATATACTTCAATTCGCTTGCGTCGGGATTCCACAACTAAGGACTAGGATAACCCATTTAGCCTATGCTCTATTTAGCGAGAATAGTTTCCTTTGCCCGAGTGTTTAGATTTCGACTTCTTTTTTGTTTTACTTGGTGCAAATCCCCTCGTCGTGTACCATTCTCCCACTTAGGAGAGTACACATGTGTATAGCCAAAAACCCAAAAATCCAAAAAAAGGGAGAAAATAAAAGAAAAATCCAAAAAGAAAAGAAAAGAAAAAAATGTGTATAGCCCAAAATCCAAAAAAAATACAAATGCCCAAAACCCAAAAAAATTTCCGTGTGAATATTTTTTCATACTTGCCAAGAATAAAGGGAAGGCGAGAATTTGCACCAAGTGTTCTTCTCCACATCATCTCAACCCCCGTCGTTATCGAAAACACTTGGCTTAGGGACTTTTTAGCTAGTATCTAAGCTATAGTGGCGTGATTTCCTTAACCCTAGTTGTGGAGTCCCCGATGCATGATACGCTTCTATTCTCTCTCTTCTCATGCATGCTTGAGCTTATATTCGCCGCTTAATTCAATTCGGATCGATATTTTGGGTCATATCTTGGATTTGTGTATATCGAGCCTCATAGCACATCGTAGAAAGCATCACCATTTGCTAGCACACGACCACGCTCACTCGCGCTTCACTGCGTGGACCCACGACACTTATTTGGACTCGCTTTCCTAGGTTTAGTGGTGTGATTTGACGTTTGCTTGCTTGGTGTGTCGTTTTCGATTTTGGTGGCTCTGATGGACGATCTAGGGCTTAGAGTTTTCTTTTTCTTTCTTCCTCTCTATTTTCCCCTTCCGAGCTCCTACTCTCACTCGTCTTCCACGAGGACGAGGAAGAGTTCAGCTTGGGGGATTTTGACGTGCGTTTATATTTCATATATTCACGCACGTTTTCTTTTGTGTTTCTCCGTGTTTTTCCGCCGTCTCTTATTCGTTTTCGTGTATTTTCCCGTTTTCTTTCACTTTTCTTTGTTTTTCCATGATTGCAGGGGATTGACCACGTAGGGAACGTTTAACGATGATATCCCAAGTCCCCGGAGCAACGGGAGAAGTCACGCGTGATCAAGGGGGTCGAATGCCAAAGAATTCATCTTTCAGCCCCTCACCCGATCGGTTGGTCATCTCCAACCGATCGGGTGATGCACGCGTGCACCACCCGGTCTCTGCCGTAGCTCACAAAGAAGCCACCCGACCGGTTCGCAGACCGGTTCAGCGGGGGCTGTTCTCTGTTTTCTCGAAGCAAAATGCCAACCGATCGGGTGACTCTCACCCGATCGGTTCATCTGTAGCTGAAGAAGAAGAGCTGAAGACACGGACGTCGAACCAATCGATTCACCTGACTGCTCCAAGATCCAACCGGTCACTCAAGAACTCACCCGACCGGTTCATGTGATCGGGTGAAAGGTCGCCATTTTCTGTTATTATTTTGTAACAGATCAACCGATCGGTTGACTTGTCAACCGATCGGTTGATGCGACGGTCTATAAATAGAACCCCTAGGGTTCCAGAAACGGGAGCTGTTATTTTTTCTACTGTTTTATTTCCTTGTGACGGCTGTAATTGTTACTCTTTTGTAAGTTTTCAGATCTTCCTAAAATTTTAGTATTGTCTTTATTACTCTATTACTTCCGCATTGCAATTGTCCGATTATGATTCCAACGGTTAAATTTCATTTAGATCGCTTTTTCATGAATTTTTGTGAGTAGTTCCCAAATCTGGGATTTTGGTGGAAACCCCTTCGGGGGCTCTTCCCGATGCGTCCATAGGGTTAGGAAATCGATAGGGAGTAGGAATCTAACGGTTACGCGGGGTGTTTCATTGTCATCGGCGGGAAAAAGACCGCCTTTGACCGTTGGGCCAAGGGGGAATAAACTTGGCGGTTGACTCCCTAGCCATAGCTCACACCCTTAGCGTAGACGCCGAATCCTAGCACGCGGGAGCGGCAGGATGAGACGTTGGGAGATATCGTTGCGGGATTAGTGCTCCCGGGATCGATCAGTGTTAATGGACACGGGAGTGCCCACTGATCGAATCCGGGAAGTCCGGTGTATCATCCTGGGCACCGACCGGAATATCGGGCCCATGGGACGCCGGTACCACTTTCGGAGGCAACGTCTCACCATTAGACCCTAATCTCGATCGCTATCCATACCCGTAGGCCGTATCGGCGAGAGTCTCTCGTCGGGTTGGAAACCAAAGTCCCGGGTTTTCTTTCTTGTTGTTCATACCCATTTATTTCCTTTCGTGACAACCATTCACCGATTCGGGCTAGCTCGCCCCTCGGGGTGATTTAGGTCCTACCTAACCCAAGCACAACCTCGCCTCCCTGAGTTCGATATTCCCGCACCCTACACTAACCGTGAAACTTGTGGTAAACGACACCGCGTCGCCGCGACTCGAGCGGGGCGCCAGTCAAATGCAAACAAACGATATAACGGGTTCAGATCCACCCAAGTCTTCCCGACTTGTTCCTGGTAATCCTACGTCCCAAACACCCGGATCCCCTCCAGCTACTTGAGTTAGAATCCTCTAACCCAAGTTTGCACTATGAAATTCTTGTAGAAAACCTCTACAAGATCAAATCATACACAAATCGAAATGTGACTCCCACAAACCGGGATCACAAACTTCTCTCACAACCAAGAGATAAACTTAATAGCAAAGTAAATATGAAACAATAAAATACTTACCAACAAAATCATATGCCTTGAGTAAACTTACGCTTTTAGGGCACGGAGGATTTTGAGGAAGAAGAAGTCACCAAGCCCTAGCTCCACCAAGATGAACAGCAAAAGGTGGCTAGGGAGAAGTTGGAGACTTGGATTCAAGCTCCTAGCTTGAGTAGCTTACAATCAATGAGAATCTCTCTTGAGGAATAAGAGTGAGGGAGAGATTCTTGCGGAGTGAGGGAGCTTGGAAATAGGAATTAAATGCTCTCTCTTTGATTCTCAAAGTCTCATTAATATCAGCCATTAATGCTATGAAGAAGCATCACAAGATTATATAGGATAGAGAGGAGAGAGAGAGGGAAAATTCGTGCATTTAATGCTCCAACGGATCTATTTCTGAAGCAGTCTAATCGGTCTAAGAAGGATCACTGACCGATTAGTTTTGCAACTAGTCGGTCGGTGATTCTTCTTGGACCGACTAAAGAGTTCACAGCCAAGAAAGAAAGTTCAGAAGATATAAAACTAGTCGGTCTAAGAAGACTTGCCAACCGACTAGTTTGACAACTAGTCGGTCGGTGAGTGTTCTTTGACCGACTAAGCAGTTGAAAAACAGTAAGCTGAACACAAGAGAACTAGTCGGTCTAAGAACAAATTCCAACCGATTAGTTTCTCAACTAGTCGGTCGATGAATGTGCTTGGACCGACTAATTGGTCAACAGTGAAGAGGCTAAATTGAGCAAGGAGATCTAGTCGGTTCAAGAAGGATTACTGACCGACTAGATGACAATCTAGTTGTTTGGTTCTTCTTCTTGAACCAACTAAGATGCACTAGAAGCTGCGAAATGAAGCGTGAAGCTTGGGAAAGTTTCTATGGGATTCTAAGATAATTCTAGCTCTAAGATATGAGTGTTAAGAAGATTATAATGTAAGTCCTACTGAAGGCTTAACATTCTATGAAAAGAAGCTAGAAGACTATAAAATAAGCTAGACGAACCGTCTTCAAAAGCTTCAATCCAAATCTCTTGACTTCAATAATGCTCCTTTAGCTTCAACGAAGCTTCAGGCACTCGATCACGCGCTTTGAGAAGTCTTGAGACGTCGCTTTTGATATTCATAGAATTTTGGCCACGATCTCCATAACTGCGCTCACAAAGAGTTAGTTCACGATATTTATGTTTGTTCATCATCAAAACCAAATCCGGGGAATCAATACTCAACATTCTCCCCCTTTTTTGTGATGACAAACCAACATAAATAATAATCAATAATAATGAGTCGAAAGAAATTTACTTACTCCCCCTGCATTGATGACACGTTAATTCCATATTAAATAATAATCATACGCATCAAGCAGACGAGGAAAGTATAAAATGTGAATCCAATTATTGAAATTTAGGATCTAAATCCATTTTTATATCTTAACTCCCTCTGAATCTAACATATCAAATTAGATTCACGGTAAATTTCTTTAAAGCACATCGTCATTATTAATTCTCTCCCCCTTTGGCATTAGCAAAAAGAGCGGGAGGAGATCAACGACAACAATAATGGCTACAAATAAAAGCACGGGAGTCGAAGAATACGACCACAGTCCAAATGACACCAAAGTAAAATCACGAAGAAAATCAAAGCGTGCCAACGAGACCATAGTCGAAAGCCGAAAACTGAAATCATCAAAACTCAAATCAATTTCACATATTGAATTATGGAACATACTCTCCAATATCAACATTCTTAGTGAATTTAGTGCATGGAAAACAATTCTATGTTTTCATAGAAATACTTCTATATAATCAGTAAAATCGTAGAGCGACGAAATCGACATCAGAGACAAAAAGAATATAATGTGCACACTGAAGTAAATGGCAACACGATGTATATAAATATATATAACATGATACATCAAAAAGTATACATCTGCCAACATAAATATAAACGATCCTCAGATCGGAGCACATCATACAACATATGTCTCAACAGACATCACAATGAACATACAACAAAATGTATCATCAAAACATCCAAAAATACATCAAAATACATAACCACCCAACTATCCTACCCCACTCCCTCACAACAAATATATCATCCAAATGCACATGGGAGAGTCCTCCAACGCAAGCTCAGGAGGCGGAGGCAGGATCAGCAGCAGCAGGCTCTGTAGAGGTGGTGGTGGTCACAAGGTCGACAGGAGTGATGGTCTCAGGAGCGACAGAAGTGTCCACAGAAGGTAGGGTGGCAGCAGGAGTGCTCTCGGGGGCACCAGCAGAAGAAGTGCCAACAGACGTACCCTCGGGGGCACGAGCAGGAGATCCAACAAGCTTCTGGAGATCAGCCTCATCCATTTCCTCCTCGTCAGAAACCGTAGGAGGGACCTCAATTCTCAGATGTTCGCAGATGCGAGTATGCATCTCCTTACATCGAGAAATATGAGACTCCTGACGTCTCAGGGAAACTGCAAACTCAGTGAGTGAAGGAGGAGGAGGAGGAGCAGCAGCAGCTGAAGAGGTACCCTCGGTGGCAGAAGGCGTAGTCCGCTGAACGTGATGCAAGGCCACAAGAGACTTCTTGACGGCAGTCGCGTTCAGGGGAGGACCCAAAGGACGCTGATCATCTGGAGGGAGAGGGACGCCGAAGTGACTGAAAACGAGAGTCAATAGGCACGGATATGGAATATGAGCAGACTTGGTGGATTTCCTTATGCACTAAAAGGAATCCATCTTGTCAAGGTGTAACGGCCGCTTTCCGACCGTTTATAATTTTCTGCGCGCACGTGTTTTATCGTGCACGTATTTTATTTGGCTATTTCTGAGCTCCGGCATATGCGATGCGATATGCCGTTGCGATCGTTTTTGGGGTGTTGAATTTTATTGTAAATTTTGGAAACGTCCTTTCACGGCTCGATTTCTTGCAAAACGATTTTGAAAGATAGGGGCGTTTTAGTCATTTGACTCGAAACGCCGTTTCCAATTTTACGTAAATTCTTGGTAGGTGTTACGCACGATCGGGTTCCGTAGATCTGTGCGTCTCGTCTCCACGATCGCCCCGGTATTTTCGGATTGTTTTTCTGACGCCCGGATTGAAAGATATCGCCCGGAGAAATCCCGACCGTCGATTTCCCGATATATTCAAATTCGAAATTTTGTTAGCCAAATCTGGCTAAATCCTCCTTTGACCTGTATTATATCTTTACTAAACTTTCTCTATTGTCCCCCTAGCCTTACCCCAATCTGCACACCCCTCATCTCTATACCCCCAACGTAATTAACACTAGGGTTTTGTCCATTTAGCAATTTCAAATTATTATAATAATTAAACCCTAACCCTATATTGATTCACGTTCTAAACTTAGGGTTAGTAAATCTTCTCAGCCGCCATCCTAATATTCCCAAGCCCAATACTTTTTTCCCCCCTCTCTCCCTCACGTTCACGATCCGACCGCCGCCCGGCGACCCCCGACTGCCCGCTCTCGCCGCCGCGACTGCACCCCCTCCGTGGCATTTCTCGGCGTGCCGCGCCGCCTCCCCTCGCTCAGCGCGCCGCCACCGCGCTCCCCAACGCCGACCCCGCCGCCTGCGACCCCGTCGGCCTCTCCGACACTCGAGCGCCGCCGTAGAGCCCCGCACCGTCCGCCGACGACCCACAACGCCGTAGCTGCCGGCCTCCCCTTCGCTCGAGCAAGCCGCAACAGCAGCAGATCCGCTGCTGCTGTTGTTTTCCGCCACCGCTCGACGGCCAGCTCCGCCGGAGGCCTCCCCTAGTCGCCGTCGACGCCTCCCTCAGACACCCTCGCCTCCGCTCAGCCCCCTTGGCCACCCGCCTCCGACTAAGACGCCGTGGGCCGTCTCTTTTTGCGCGAACAGCCAGCAGCAGCAGCACTCTTGCTGCTGCGATCTCTCCGCCACCGCCGGACGGCCAAGCACCCCCCACGACCTCTCCTCAGATCCGACCGATGATCCCCCTCGACTCCCGGCATTGTACAGCGAACCCGTGTTCACTGTTTTGTGTTTTCCCCCACTGATCTCTTTCTGAAGTCGTTGGGCGCTTTGACGACGCTTTTCGTTCGCAAGTCTGACAGTGCCCATTGTACGCACCCTTCGTCCGCTACCAGAGCGTGTTTCGCTACGCTACCCGTAGTCGAGACGCCGTTGACGCCGCAGGGCTCACGATCTTCCGGCATCGTGGCCGTTACCGCTACCATTCACATGTCGCCTCGTTGCGCTACTCGCAACCGAGGCGTTTTCGTAGCTGTGTCGTTGCACTACTCGTGACCAAGGCGGTTCCGACGCCGTTCCCGTTGCCGTGCTGTTTCACTGCGCTACCCGCAGTCGTTACGATCCTGAGGCGACCCCGAGACGACCTCCACTGCGCTACCCGCAGTCGGGGACACGAGCACCGCCACTGTTTTCAGACCCGACACCAGATTCACGGTTAATCATCAATCAGGTTGGTACCCCAAACTCATAGCAACCCACACCGTAGCAAAAACTGAAAACCTAACTAAAATCGGACAACTGTAATTAAATTTACTTTTCCGCACCAGTAAAACGTTGCTCACCGTAGAAATCGACCATCGGACAAACTTTCTGTGCACATAGGGTAGTGGTCGATCTAGGCTGATAGAACATCAAATTGTGACTTTGACAATTAGGGTAGCCCCGACAACCTAGAAATGAACCTAAATAAGATTATTGAAAAACGCGACCTGACACCGTCGCCGTGACCCTATTTCAGACGGACTACCGAGGACGCGACGCTTGGACGAGGCGCTCTGGACGGACGACACACTCGCCACCGCAGGCAAGTGTACCCACTTGCGATTTGACTGTGCTTTAGTTCTAGTTTGTAGAACTGTTAGATTGTGTGTGATGAGAACCGGACGTGAAATGATAGCGTCCGGGACGACCCGTGACGGCTCCGACTTGACGACGAAGTCTGAGCCTGACAACAATGAACTGTTGACAACATAGGACTATCTTGTGTGTGCGTGCGTGTGGACACCCTAGAATAACTTTCCCTACACTTGTCATGTCGTGTCCTGTTACCAAAAAGCCTTCGGGCGTTTCAGATGCTTCCCTCCGCGGAAGTGATCCCTGTGATACAAAAAGCCTTCGGGCGTTTCGGATGCTCTCCATGCGAGAGTGATCCCCGTGACTGTTACCAAAAAGCCTGCGGGCGTTTCGGATGCTTCCCTCCGCGGAAGTGATCCCCGTGATACAAAAAGCCTTCGGGCGTTTCGGATGCTCTCCATGCGAGAGTGATCCCCGTGACTGTTACCAAAAAGCCTGCGGGCGTTTTGGATGCTTTCCTTGCGGAAGTGGTCCCTGTTATACAAAAAGCCTTCGGGCGTTTCGGATGCTTCCCTAGCGGAAGTGATCCCTGTACTTCTTGTCCTGAGTTCCTGGGTTGGGGTAGGGTTGAGCGTGCGCACGGCAAGAGGGTCTGATCCCCCTCGAACCGTAAGGCGTGAACCCTTCGTGTCACACTTGTCTTGTCTTGTCCCGTCCTGTTTGTCCTGTCTTGTCCCGTCACGTCCCGTCTTGTCTTGACACCTGTTGGTTAGTCCCGTAGTTGGTAGCACACGCTACGACTACTACTTGTCCCGTTTTACTTTCCTGCTGCGTTACTTCCTGTCGTGTTACTCTGTTATAACCACAGCATGCTAATCAACCAGTAAACTGTTGCGTAAAAGAACCTCAGCATGTTAATCAACCAGTAAACCGTTGTTTAAAGTTCGGTGCACTTGCAGTGAAGTCTAACCCTTCTTGTAGACTTTACCTGACGTACAGTTCCTTTTTCTTGGGTGCTGTACGTCAGGTGCTCAGCCAGAGTTCGTGGACGAGGCAGACGCACTGGAGTACGAGGAGACGAGGACGTTGATCCAGAGTTCGTGCCTGACGAGGATCAGACCTTGAGGTCTTTTAGCCGCCACTTTCAGAGGTTTTTAGGTTTGTTTTTAAAATTTTTGTTGCCACGTTTAGGCTTCTTTTTAGACTTTGTACTTGTCGGATATTATAACTCTAATTTAATGAATGTATCTTCCTTTCCGTACTTTCTGTTGTTTCGAACTATAATAATGCAAGAAACTGAAGCAATTTTTCAAATGGTACCTCTACAGACGCTTATTGGGTCCGAGCTTCTAAAGCTCTGGCCTAAGCGGGCCTCGTCACGTTCCTCTTCCGTCCATTTTGGGAAGCGGGGCGTGACAGGTTTTAGTGGTGGCCCATGCAGGTCTTGCAAAAGTTCGGAACAATAAAGTACCGCATTCATTTGATATCCACGTACAAGTCTGAACTAGCTTCCCAGTCTTAGATAGTAGGAAGACTTAGGTAGACGTCCCAGGTTGATAGTCGGATGCCTTGGTTAAGATTTAGTCGTCCTCGTCCTAGACTATTTTAGCATCCCCATTTGATCCTGATCGTATTAGATATTTAGAGACCTTCTTTTAGTTAGTCGCTCGCCCAGCTCCATCGACTTCGGGCCCAGCAGAACGTAACCTCGATTCTCTTAGGAACCTTCTCTTTAGATCCTGATTATATTCTAGCTCATAGGAAGTCTTAGAGCTGAGTTATCCTAAATCTTTAGACGACCTGATGATTAGAACCCTTGTCCTCTAGCATCCCTCTGATCCTTGTAAATTTTTGGTGCTATCGACCGTAGAGTCCCATCGTAGCCCTTCACGATTCATATCTTACGCGTAATCTTCATGCTATTATTTTTCCTTTCTCTCGATTCTCGTGATCGTTTCCTGACGATCATCATCAATCCTTCGAATCCCTTCCCTGACCAATTCTACCTTCTCTAAAATTATTTTCGACTTTCCTTATTAAGTTTTCGCTCCAGATTGATTTTGCTGTTTTGGATCGAGTTAAAACTTTTAATTGACTTGGAGCTTTCTTGGACGTAAATATTTTAAGTCAATATCTCGCACTCGTTTTAAATCATTATTCCTCAAATTCAGTTTTTATTCGCCTTGTTTCTAAAATATATATATTACTTTTATAAACTACACAATATATTTCTACTATCTTGTATTTATTTTCAAAATTTCCCCTTTTCCCAAAACCTGCTTCCTTTAAAAGTATTTTCGAAATTCATTATTAAATTCTCCGCCGAATTTGACTTCTTTGAAAACTTTTATTAATTATTTAAAATTTCTTATCTTCGGTTGAGTTAAAATTCTTTCACAAATTTTGATACCTTTCGGTCGTAAAAGTTTTAAGTTACGACCTCGTACTTATTTTCGAATCAGTATCCATCGAATTTTAGTTTTAAAACTTTGTTATCATTTCGGGAATTCAATATATCATTTTTCATCCCACTCTTATTCCTTTTATTTCTTGTTTTCAAAACCCATTATTAAATTCTTTGCTCGGTTTAACTCCCTTGAAAACCCTTTATTATATATATTTAAAATTTATTGCTTTTCGATTAAAAGTTCCTTCTTAGATTTTGAAATCTCCTTGGTCGTCAATTTTCAAGTTACTATCTGGTAATTATTTCAAATCGGTATCTTTCATGTTTTCATTTTCAAAACCGTGTAACATTTTGATAATTCAATTTATATTTTTCTGGGCTACAAGATCTATTTCTAAATCACTTACCGTGCATATATTTTTTTTAAAATATTTTTTTTCTAAACTAGGGGGGAACTTCAATTATTTTATTATTATTATATCTGTTCTATGTTTCTCGTGACCACATTTCAAAATCTTTGTGAAAACTTATTTCCATTTGCAAAACAATCGTTTTCCACCCAACCAACTACCTCCTTATCTTGCCTTATTTGAACTCGTTCCTTCCGATCTTATTTCGTTCCGCTTTTGATTTAGTTTTCTTTCCTTCTTTTATCTAGACATTAGACCTTGTAGTTATCCATGCTATCTCCGGCTTAGAGTAGGCCCTCTGGTAGGTGATGTCGTTGCAGTGCCTGAGTATAGGTAGAGTGTGTAGACCTGTATGAGTGTGTCATCTTTAGGATCCTGATATTTGTCTCCTGTGTCTTGAATGTGTACTCAATGTTAACCATGGTAAGCTGGAAGTTGTCTGAATGACGGTATTCATACTTATATGAATGTTGTCATCGCAAGCAGATCCTTTGACTGAGTTTTAATTTTAATGAATGGTTTATCTTGGTTGTATGAGAATCATATCAGAACTTTGTTTTTTTTAAAACCAAATCTTTAAAGTTTTAAAACTAGCTCACAAGATCACAAATCACTTAACCTCCCTCATCCATTACCGCAACACCACACGTTTTTTTTTCCCCAAATGTTTTAAAATATTTCTTTGGCCTTAAAACTCTCTTTCTCTTCTCTTCTTTCTCCCTTAAACAAAATTTTCGTGTTTATGGTTGTTATATTAATTGGGCCTAACTATTATCGTTATAGGATTTCTGTTTGTAGGTAGGCTTGGAGTGAGATGAGTTTTATTATGGCAATGATTAATTGATTTTGGGAATACAAGGATGATGGATTAGAATATTTTTTTTGGATGAAAAGAATGAACTGTCTCAGACTTATTTAAAATACTGATGCGAGACGGACTCAAAGAAAAATTCTGGTCGGATGAAATTATATGCGAGGAGATGAGAACTCATCAGACTTGAGGCTTAGACGGGTAGTAGATAGGAGTAACTACGGAGAATAGTATGAGTTAGGGTGATCTTGAGTTTGAGTAGAGCTTTTATTAGCATCGAGACTTGATTGTTGAGTGACGTGAGAAGACATTGGGAGTAACACGACATGTTGAGATAAATGTATGGTTAAGTTGTCGGATTTAATTTTGGTTGAAAATAATTATAATAAGTAGGATGAGATGTGATTTCGATAGTTCAATTCTTGGCGGGTAAATTGTGGAAAGATATGACGAAGAATGCATTGGGGACACGACGATTGCTGATTTGTGAAAAGTGGTATGAGTTAGACAAAGTTTTTGTTTTGGATTGATGATTGACTTGAACATCATTTTAGCGGTTAATTAATATTGGGAAGAGATCGAGAAATTTCAAGATATTATTGAGCGGTGATGTTTAGTGGTGGTATGGTATGAGAAGACGATTATTATGCTTTTATGAGAACTTGGAGTTGGAAATTTGAACAGTAGTGATGGGTTTATGGCTAAGTATTAGGAGGTGAGTTTAGTCGTGGCATTGTCCAGAGAAAAGATGGGTTATGATGGATTATTTGAGGAACGGTGTTGAAGTTATGTGAATTAGAGATTATCGTGTGGAGGATGGGAGTGATAGGCTTAAGTGCTTATAGATATTATTATTATTATTATTATTATTATGAGTGATTCCGAGGGCGGAATCATTTCTAAGGTGGGTAGAATGTAACGGCCGCTTTCCGACCGTTTATAATTTTCTGCGCGCACGTGTTTTATCGTGCACGTATTTTATTTGGCTATTTCTGAGCTCCGGCATATGCGATGCGATATGCCGTTGCGATCGTTTTTGGGGTGTTGAATTTTATTGTAAATTTTGGAAACGTCCTTTCACGGCTCGATTTCTTGCAAAACGATTTTGAAAGATAGGGGCGTTTTAGTCATTTGACTCGAAACGCCGTTTCCAATTTTACGTAAATTCTTGGTAGGCGTTACGCACGATCGGGTTCCGTAGATCTGTGCGTCTCGTCTCCACGATCGCCCCGGTATTTTCGGATTGTTTTTCTGACGCCCGGATTGAAAGATATCGCCCGGAGAAATCCCGACCGTCGATTTCCCGATATATTCAAATTTGAAATTTTGTTAGCCAAATCTGGCTAAATCCTCCTTTGACCTGTATTATATCTTTACTAAACTGTTTCTCTATTGTCCCCCTAGCCTTACCCCAATCTGCACACCCCTCATCTCTATACCCCCAACGTAATTAACACTAGGGTTTTGTCCATTTAGCAATTTCAAATTATTATAATAATTAAACCCTAACCCTATATTGATTCACGTTCTAAACTTAGGGTTAGTAAATCTTCTCAGCCGCCATCCTAATATTCCCAAGCCCAATACTTTTTTCCCCCCTCTCTCCCTCACGTTCACGATCCGACCGCCGCCCGGCGACCCCCGACTGCCCGCTCTCGCCGCCGCGACTGCACCCCCTCCGTGGCATTTCTCGGCGTGCCGCGCCGCCTCCCCTTGCTTAGCGCGCCACCACCGCGCTCCCCAACGCCGACCCCGCCGCCTGCGACCCCGTCGGCCTCTCCGACACTCGAGCGCCGCCGTAGAGCCCCGCACCGTCCGCCGACGACCCACAACGCCGTAGCTGCCGGCCTCCCCTTCGCTCGAGCAAGCCGCAACAGCAGCAGATCCGCTGCTGCTGTTGTTTTCCGCCACCGCTCGACGGCCAGCTCCGCCGGAGGCCTCCCCTAGTCGCCGTCGACGCCTCCCTCAGACACCCTCGCCTCCGCTCAGCCCCCTTGGCCACCCGCCTCCGACTAAGACGCCGTGGGCCGTCTCTTTTTGCACGAACAGCCAGCAGCAGCAGCACTCTTACTGCTGCGATCTCTCCGCCACCGCCGGACGGCCAAGCACCCCCCACGACCTCTCCTCAGATCCGACCGATGATCCCCCTCGACTCCCGGCATTGTACAGCGAACCCGTGTTCACTGTTTTGTGTTTTCCCCCACTGATCTCTTTCCGAAGTCGTTGGGCGCTTTGACGACGCTTTTCGTTCGCAAGTCTGACCGTGCCCGTTGTACGCACCCTTCGTCCGCTACCAGAGCGTGTTTCGCTACGCTACCCGTAGTCGAGACGCCGTTGACGCCGCAGGGCTCACGATCTTCCGGCATCGTGGCCGTTACCGCTACCATTCACATGTCGCCTCGTTGCGCTACTCGCAACCGAGGCGTTTTCGTAGCTGTGTCGTTGCACTACTCATGACCAAGGCGGTTCCGACGCCGTTCCCGTTGCCGTGCTGTTTCACTGCGCTACCCGCAGTCGTTACGATCCTGAGGCGACCCCGAGACGACCTCCACTGCGCTACCCGCAGTCGAGGACACGAGCACCGCCACTGTTTTCAGACCCGACACCAGATTCACGGTTAATCATCAATCAGGTTGGTACCCCAAACTCATAGCAACCCACACCGTAGCAAAAACTGAAAACCTAACTAAAATCGGACAACTGTAATTAAATTTACTTTTCCGCACCAGTAAAACGTTGCTCACCGTAGAAATCGACCATCGGACAAACTTTCTGTGCACATAGGGTAGTGGTCGATCTAGGCTGATAGAACATCAAATTATGACTTTGACAATTAGGGTAGCCCCGACAACCTAGAAATGAACCTAAATAAGATTATTGAAAAACGCGACCTGACACCGTCGCCGTGACCCTATTTCAGACGGACTACCGAGGACGCGACGCTTGGACGAGGCGCTCTGGACGGACGACACACTCGCCACCGCAGGCAAGTGTACCCACTTGCGATTTGACTGTGCTTTAGTTCTAGTTTGTAGAACTGTTAGATTGTGTGTGATGAGAACCGGACGTGAAATGATAGCGTCCGGGATGACCCGTGATGGCTCCGACTTGACGACGAAGTCTGAGCCTGACAACAATGAACTGTTGACAACATAGGACTATCTTGTGTGTGCGTGCGTGTGGACACCCTAGAATAACTTTCCCTACACTTGTCATGTCGTGTCCTGTTACCAAAAAGCCTTTGGGCGTTTCGGATGCTTCCCTCCGCGGAAGTGATCCCCGTGATACAAAAAGCCTTCGGGCGTTTCGGATGCTCTCCATGCGAGAGTGATCCCCGTGACTGTTACCAAAAAGCCTGCGGGCGTTTCGGATGCTTCCCTCCGCGGAAGTGATCCCCGTGATACAAAAAGCCTTCGGGCGTTTCGGATGCTCTCCATGCGAGAGTGATCCCCATGACTGTTACCAAAAAGCCTGCGGGCGTTTCAGATGCTTTCCTTGCGGAAGTGATCCCTGTTATACAAAAAGCCTTCGGGCGTTTCGGATGCTTCCCTAGCGGAAGTGATCCCTGTACTTCTTGTCCTGAGTTCCTGGGTTGGGGTAGGGTTGAGCGTGCGCACGGCAAGAGGGTCTGATCCCCCTCGAACCGTAAGGCGTGAACCCTTCGTGTCACACTTGTCTTGTCTTGTCCCGTCCTGTTTGTCCTGTCTTGTCCCGTCACGTCCCGTCTTGTCTTGACACCTGTAGGTTAGTCCCGTAGTTGGTAGCACACGCTACGACTACTACTTGTCCCGTTTTATTTTTCTGCTGCGTTACTTCCTGTCATGTTACTCTGTTATAACCACAGCATGCTAATCAACCAGTAAACTGTTGCGTAAAAGAACCTCAGCATGTTAATCAACCAGTAAACCGTTGTTTAAAGTTCGGTGCACTTGCAGTGAAGTCTAACCCTTCTTGTAGACTTTACCTGACGTACAGTTCCTTTTTCTTGGGTGCTGTACGTCAGGTGCTCAGCCAGAGTTCGTGGACGAGGCAGACGCACTGGAGCACGAGGAGCCGAGGACGTTGATCCAGAGTTCGTGCCTGACGAGGATCAGACCTTGAGGTCTTTTAGCCGCCACTTTCAGAGGTTTTTAGGTTTGTTTTTAAAATTTTTGTTGCCACGTTTAGGCTTCTTTTTAGACTTTGTACTTGTCGGATATTATAACTCTAATTTAATGAATGTATCTTCCTTTCCGTACTTTCTGTTGTTTCGAACTATAATAATGCAAGAACCTGAAGCAATTTTTCAAATGGTACCTCTACAGACGCTTATTGGGTCCGAGCTTCTAAAGCTCTGGCCTAAGCGGGCCTCGTCACGTTCCTCTTCCGTCCATTTTGGGAAGCGGGGCGTGACACAAGGATAAAACGAGCACAATTGATCTCGCTCCCCATGAAAAGAGCGTAGATAAGCTTGAGAAACAGCTGGGAGGGCAAGCTAGAGGAGTCGTACTTCGGTAGGAGGCACGACTTCAGAATCAAATTGAGAACCCAAGCATTAGGCTTAAACGATTTCGAGGGGACGCCAATCATGGTGGGAGGGATGACATGGAACATCTCAGCAAGCATCGCCTGGTCAAGATCGTGGATATTATCCACGGAGATATCAGCAGGAAGCAGGCCAGAGGATGAGACACCAATCAACTCCCCTAAAATCTCTGCCATGAGGACAATAGGTGTCCCCAAGACAGTGGTCTTAAGGGAGTGGGTGTCATCATACTCACCCCGGACTCGATTGGCGTAGAACAATTTGACGAGTCGGGGATACGTATGAGGGTTCACCTTGGGGTCATGGCGAAGATAGTCTAATAGGCCGCTATAGGAGAGGAGATCTGTAAGATGAGGAAAGTCAGAAAACTGGACGAAGTGCTCCAGAATCAAAGGACAATGCTCAATACGATTGTATGCTGCGAGACACATCAGGTCATCGTTACATAACGAAATATCTACACCACCCAAAGGCATGGGGGCCTTCCCCTTAGACGGACGAGACGAAGAACGAGGAGGAGGAGTCGGAGCCTTCTCGGTAGGCTCAGACTCAGGAATATACTCTTCGTCGGAGTCAGAAGCAGGAGGAGTGGGTGCACGAAAGGAGCTAGGCTTGGGTTGAGCTTGAGACTTGGGCTGTGAAGATGATCGGGCTCTCGGCTTAGAAGTAGTCGTCATCTTCTTCTTAAGAGGAGGAGAAGAGGAGGATGGACGAGTAGATTTGGCGCGGCGTTTGGGTTGAGGAGGGTCCATAGGATGAGACTCGACGGTCATAGGAGACGGAGTGGTAGGACGGACGGGGATGCGTGTTCTCGCCATAATCGAGACGAGACAACACACAAACGAACGAAATCGAAACGAAATCGAAAACTAGGTTGAAACCCTAATACGAACCCTAGAGCAAAAACGATCGGAAAAGAACCATATAAGAAGAGAGGGAGAGAGAGCCATACCCGAGGACGGAGAGGGATGATCGGTGACGGTCTGAGATGGCTGACGGTGGCCAGAAATGACGACACACGGCGGAGGGAGACAAACGGACGAGGGGGTTAGGGTTGGAAGAGAGATAACACAATGATTAGAATGAATTCTAATCGATGCGGGCAAGAGTATAAGTCGACTGAAAGAGGAAAAGCCGAAACTGCCCAAACACAGTTAATCGGTCTCAGTTCAAGTGCTGACCAACTAGAATGAAATATAGTCGGTCGGCCAATGAGCTTGAACCGACTAAGTGCAAACAGGAACATAGGTCAAAAATAGGGCATGAGTTAGTCGGTCTGAGTTCAATAGCTGACCGACTAGAACTCAAACTAGTCGGTCGGCTAATGAACTGTGACCAACTAGAAGACTCCAAAATACTCTCATACATCGAAACTAGTCGGTCGAAATTTTGAGTTCTCTCCTAAGCGCACTTGGACGAAACATCGAAATACTCTCATACATCATTAATCTACCCCATAAAACATCGAAAATCATAAGAACGACATGCATGAATATATCTAGCATAAATTCCGAAAATCCAACCAAAAATCCAGAGAATCCCAACAAATCTTAGCATGAGCATATAAGAATAACATTATCATGCGAGATTATTGAAAAAAATGAATCCTAAATCTCGGATTTACCCATAATCCCCAATTCTCGACATAACTGCACAAATGAGTCTTCCTTGAGTGGTTTCATGAAAATATTGGCGATTTGCTTCTGGGTTTCAACGTACACTAAAATGATGTCCTTTTTAGCCACATGATCATCTAGGAAATGGTGACAGACATCTATGTGTTTTGAACGGGAATGGTGTACCGGATTCTTAGAGAGACATATTGCACTTTGGTTGTCCACCATGATAGGCAAGTATCATAGTTTATACCAAAGTCTTTAAGAGTGTGTCTCATCCAAAGAACCTGAGCACACGCAGCACCGGCGGCAATATATTCCGCCTCGGTGGTTGAAAGTGATACGGAATTCTGCTTCTTGGAAAACCAAGAGACAAGAGAATTTCCAATAAAATGGCAAGTGCCACTAGTACTTTTCTTGTCGGATTTGTATCCAGTATAATCTGCGTCACTATATGAGATTAACTCATATGTGCTAGACTTTGGATAATATAATCCGTAGTCGAGGGTGTAACTTAAATAACGGAAAATATGTTTTGCCGCTATTAAGTGAGATTCCTTCGGTTGAGATTGATAGTGAGCACATACACATACAGCAAACATAATATCGGGCCGACTGGCAGTAAGATATAGTAAACTACCTATCATACCTCGATATAGACGAATGTCTACATCTTTGCCGCCCGAACTTTATCAAGATGTGTAGTAGTGCTCATTGGAGTCTTCTTGCCAGAAGAATTCTCCATTCCAAATCGCTTTAGCAACTCCACCGTGTACTTGGTTTGGTGGATGAAGATTTCATCGTTCATTTGGCGAATTTGGAGACCTAAGAAATATTTGAGCTCACCCATGTGGCTCATCTCAAATTGGTCCTTCATGACATTAGAAAACTCTTCGCAAAGAGTGAAGTTAGCAGCACCAAAAATGATATCATCAACATAAATTTGAACTAAAATAATATCATGATTCGCATACTTAACAAATAACGTAGAATCAACTTTACCCATTTTAAAACCCAAATCCAAAAGAAAGTTCTTTAAGCAGTCATACCAAGCTCTAGGAGCTTGTCTTAGACCATAAAGTGCTTTCTTAAGTTTGAAAACGTGATTTGAAAACTTTTCATTTATAAAACCCGAAGGTTGAGAAACATAAACTTCCTCAACAACATCTCCGTTCAAAAATGCACTTTTTACATCCATTTGAAAGAGTTTAAAATCTTTATGGCATGCAAAAGATAACAACAACCTAATAAATTCTAATATAGCTACAGGAGCAAAGGATTCTTCGAAGTCTATACATTCCTCTTGCCTATATCCTTGAGCTACTAACCGAGCTTAGTTCCGGACGACATTTTGATTCTCGTCGGTCTTGTTCTTGAAAATCCACTTCGTTCCTATAACGGTGTGGTTCTTCGAAGGCAATGGAACAAGCTCCCAACCCTCATTCCTCTCAAATTGAATGAGTTCCTCCTCCATGGCTAAGATCCAAGCACTATCTTTGCACGCTTCGTTAATATTCTTTGGCTCAATAGAGGATGCAAAGGCACAATGAGCGAAGTAGTTGACTTGAGATCTCGTCTTGACACTATCAAGTATGTTGCCAATGACTTGCTCATAGGGATGGTCACGAACTGTATGAAGCCGTTTGGGAATTCCCTGATCACTAGGAACATTCTCAAAAGTATCATCAGTAGGGTTAGTATCAATAGAATCAAAAGACTTAGAATTACCAATAGAATCACATAAAACATCTATGGAGTCATCATCATTAGTAATTCTAGTAGGGATAAAATTTTCATTAAATGAAACATGAAGAGATTCCTCGATCGTTGAGGTTCTTTTGTTGTATATCCGGTAGGCTTTGCTATGGGAGGAATATCCAACAAATATCCTCTCATCGGATCTTGGATCAAATTTGTCCAAACTACCATACGTGTTTTTAATAAAACATTTTGCGCCAAAAACTCGAAAATGTTTAACTTGAGGCAATCTACCAAACAACAATTCATAACAAGTTTGTTTGGTGCCGGGCCTCAAGAGTATTCTATTAAACACGTAGCAAGCGGCATGTACCGCTTCCGTCCAAAATTGATGGCCAAGTTGGCTATCATCAAGCATAGTGCGAGCACATTCCACTAGTGTCCTATTCTTTCTCTCAACAACACCATTTTAAGGGGGTGCGCGAGGGAAGGAAAAGGTGTGTGTAATACCAACTTCATCACAAAAATTTGAGAAAGACTCATTCTCAAATTCCCATCCATGATCACTACGAATAGTGACAATGGTGGTTCCAATGAGATTTTGTACTTTCTTCACAAATATTGTGAAGTTTTCAAAAGCATCATTTTTATTAATTAATGAAAATACCCAAGTAAATCTAGAAAAGTCATCAACGATGACAAGTCCATATCGAGCATTCCCTAATGAAGCAACTCTAGTTGGCCCAAAAAGATCTAGATGTAAAAGCTCTAAATGCTGCTTAGATGAAATATTTTTCTTAGGTTTGAATGACGATTTAAGAAGATTGCCTCGTTGACACAAGTCACAAAAGCTTTTCTTTTGAAAGACAAGCTTAGGAAAACCTTTAATAGAATTTAACTTGGAAAGTTTGAAAAGTATTCCAAAGTTCACATGACCAAAACGTCGTTGCCATAAGTGTTGTTCACTTGTGTTGGCAATGAGACATTGTTCATGTGATTTTGGAAGATCTAATATATAAATATCCTTATGGCGTGTGCCAGAGAATAACACATTATTAGTATCTTTACTCAAAATATGACACATTCCTTTTGTAAAGCTAACTTTGTAACCTTTGTCACAAAGTTAGCTTATTGAAATAAGATTGTGATTTAATCCTTTAACAAGGTAAACATCACTTATTAGAGGTTTAGATGGGTTACCAACTTTACCAACACCAATGATGGTTCCGCTCTCGTTGCCTCCAAAGACTACTCGGTTCCCATTTGCAATGGGCACCACTCCGGAGAGCAATTGAGCTTCACCCGTCATGTGTTTTGAACACCTGCTATCGAGTATCCACCCATCCTTGGAGCTAAATTTGGATTTGTTGCTCCGTTTCTTTTTCTTGAGTACCTAAAGATAGAAATATCATTCCATGGTTCCCAAGGTCATTGGTTCCTAAAAGATTAGACCTTTGGAAGCCAAGTCCAATTGGACTTAGACTTCCCAACATAATCATCATTGTGCATAACATTCATAAAATAGGAATTCATGTATGCTTGTTTTTCATGCATGTTAGTGTTCTTCGGGCCCCAAATAGTGAATATTTTGGGAGCCCTATTCCTATTGGGAGCATGCATACGTTGTTGATGTCTACGTGATGCATGTGGCCTACGAGGTGGTGGCCTAGGAAATGCGTGTCATGGATAAGCATATGGCACATGATGAAATGGTGGTGGCGACATATGATATGGTGCATGATGGTAATCATTCATATGATAGTGATGTGGATGAACATATGCATGTGGAGGAACACGTGCTTGTGGACGTGGCGCATAAAAATCATTATAATTGTGAACTGGTGGAGTAGGATGTGTGTTCCTACGTGGCATAGTATTGGTGTACATAAAAGCATGACCCTTCTTTGGCGGTCCACCCAAAGTGGGTTTCTTTCCAAGAGGGGATGTGTACCTAGTGGAAGCACCATTAGTAGATGAACTACCCATGGGGTGTTTACTCCCACTAGTTGAGGCTTCGGAAGATGGCCCAACAAAGGTGGTGGACGATTTGGATGAATTTCCCTTTTTATACCCCAAGCCAATACGATGATTGGCCGAAAGTAAGTCATTTAGGATATTATCCAAATAGTCCTTACCTTTATTGAATTTATTAATTCGGCCTAATGTGGACTCATATCTCTCGGTGAGAGAAAGTATTGAAGCATCCAAAGTGGACACTTGAGTAGTGAGTACACAAACACGAGATTTGAGATTCTCATTCTCAATACTCAAAGTTGAGTTTTGAGAAATCAAATCCGCTATCTCGCATTCATCCAATTCCTCAATATGAACATGCTCAAGTTGAGATTTGAGATTTACAATCTCATTTCTCAAGTCTTCAACAACGGTGTCGTTGTTGATGACGATAGGCTTAGGTGAGGTTTGGAGACTAGTTAGCTCATCTTTAGTCTTAGTATATCTATTTACTAGTTTAGAATACTTAGACCAAATTTGCTCATTAGCTAATCTAAGATCATCCATTGTTACCTCATCGCCTTTATCCTCGCTTTCATCGGAAGAGGACTCTTGATCATGTTCCTCTCTAGCCATGAAGCACATGTGTGCTTGTTCCACTTGTTCATCATCCGACTCTCCACTTGAGGAGTCCTCGTCGGAGTCGGTGAATGTCCCGACAAGTCCTTTCTTGTACCCTTTCTTGTTCTTCTGAGACTTGTCAAACTTTGGCGCCTTCCATTTCTCCTTGTGTTTGTTTTGAGGACAATCCGCTTTGATGTGTCCTGGCTTATTGCATTTAAAACACAAAGGAGCGGAGGTGTTAGTAGAACTAAATTTAGACTTGTTCTTGAAGTTATCTTTCCGGAACAATCGGTTGAACTTCTTTGCCATGAGGGCAATGGATTCTAAGTCCAACTCATCTTCCGATTCTTCATCATCGGTAGATGTAGATGGAGCGGCCTCGAACGCAATCGCCTTTTTCTTTGGCTCGTCTTGCTTCAAGTACGACTTCATCTTGTCCTGCATCTTTAGTTTACTGTCCTTGCGTACCTCATAAGACATCAAGGTACCCATTAGTTGTACGACAGTATACTTATTCATATCGTTACCTTCCTCGATGGCGAAGGTACACTTTTCCCAACAAAAAGAAAGTCCGTCAATAATCTTTGAGACTTTCTCCTTTTGGGTATAGGTCTTTCCCAGAGCCTTCAACTCGTTGGTAATGTCAACGAAGCGAGCATAGTACTCCTTCATCTTCTCACCCTATTGCATGTGAAATAATTCGTAATCTTTATTTACAACAGTGAGTTTGGAGTCTCTTACCCTACTCGTTCCTTCATGCAAGATGAGGAGTGAGTTTTAGATTTGATATGCACTCTTACATGTGCATATCTTGTTGAAGTCTTCGGGCTCCAACGCACATTGCAAGGCATTCATTGCCTTGGCATTGTTTACCTCCGCGGCGACCTCCGCGGTAGTCCACTTAGCGAAGTCTGGTTCGGTGGGCTCGACATACTCTGTCAACGTAGCTCTCCATAGTGAAGTGCTCCGGAGGAACGTTTCCATCCGGCATTTTCAGTACCCATAATTGGTACCGTTGAAGAAGGGAGGCCTAGTTGAGGAGTGTCCTTCCATCACCGAAGAAGCTCCTTCAAGGTTCCTGAAGGTGCTATAGTCTGAAGGTGGACGAATGTTCTTGTTGTCGTTGGTAGACATAGCTATGAACTTTGCTCTGATACCAAATGTAATGCCCTGATAGCTACTGCACAAGTACTAGAAGGGGGGTGAATAGTACTTTAAAATAATCAAGAGTATAATTCCTAATTATCTTGCAATATCAACCAACAATGCGGAAATGAAAATGTGACAACAATAAAAGACAATGCAAACAAACGATATAACGGGTTCGGATCCACCAAAGTCTCCCCGACTTGTTCCCGGTGATCCTACGTCCCAAACACCCGGATCCCCTCCGGCTACTTGAGTTAGAATCCACTAACCCAAGTTTGCACTATGAAATTCTTGTAGAAAACCTCTACAAGATCAAATCATACACAAATCGAAATGTGACTCTCACAAACCGGGATCACAAACTTCTCTCACAACCGAGAGATAAACTTCATAGTAAAGTAAATATGAAACAATAAAATACTTATCCAACAAAATCCTATGCCTTGAGTAAACTTACGATTTTAGGGCAAGGAGGATTTTGAGGAAGAAGAAGTCACCAAACCCTAGCTCCACCAAGATGAACAGCAATAGGTGGCTAGGGAGAAGTTGGAGACTTGGATTCAAGCTCCTAGCTTGAGTAGCTCACAATCAATGAGAATCTCTCTTGAGGAATAAGGTTGAGGGAGAGATTCTTGTGAAGAGAGTGAGCTTGGAAATAGGAATTAAATGCTCTCTCTTTGATTCTTAAAGTCTCATTAATATCAGCCTTTAATGCTATGAAGAAGCATCACAAGATTATATAGGATAGAGAGGAGAGAGAGAGGGAAAATTCGTGCATTTAATGCTCCAACGGATCTATTTCTGAAGCAGTCTAATCGGTCAAAGAAGGATTACTGACCGATTAGTTTTGCAACTAGTCGGTCGGTGATTCTTCTTGGACCGACTAAAGAGTTCATAGCCAAGAAAGAAAGTTCAGAAGATATAAAACTAGTCGGTCTAAGAAGACTTGCCAACCGACTAGTTTGATAACTAGTCGGTCGGTGAATGTTCTTTGACCGATTAAGCAGTTGAAAAACAGTAAGCAGAACACAAGAGAACTAGTCGGTCTAAGAATAAATTCCAACCGACTAGTTTCTCAACTAGTCGGTCGATGAATGTGCTTGGACCGACTAAGAGAAAACAGTAGCTCAGGCTGTGAAAATGAAGTCATAACTAGTCGGTCTAAGAAGGATTCAAAACCGACGAGTTTGATAACTAGTCGGTCGGTGAACCTTCTTGGACCGACTAATTGGTCAACAGTGAAGAGGCCGAATTGAGCAAGGAGATCTAGTCGGTTCAAGAAGGATTACTGACCGACTAGATGACAATCTAGTCGGTTGGTTCTTCTTCTTGAACCAACTAAAATGCACTAGAAGCCGCGAAATGAAGCGTGAAGCTTCGGAAAAGTTTCTATGGGCTTCTAAGATAATCCTAGCTCTAAGATATGAGCGTTAAGAAGATTATAATGTAAGTCTTACTCAAGGCTTAACATTATACGAAAAGAAGCTAGAAGACAATAAAATAAGCTAGACGAACCGTCTTTAAAAGCTTCAATCCAAATCTCTTGACTTCAATAATACTCCTTTAGCTTCAACGAAGCTCAGGCACTCGATCACGCGCTTTGAGAAGTCTTAAGATGTTGCTTTTGATGTTCATAGAAGTTTAGCCACGATCTCCATAACTGCGCTCACAAAGAGTTAGTTCACGATATTTATGTTTGTTCATCATTAAAACCAAATCCGAGGAATCAATACTCAACACCAACTGCCAACTACAACATCACCAAATTACAAGCAAAATATCATGGTAGAAATTTCACTAAAATAGCCTAGCATGTCACGCTATTTTCACTAAAATACATAACCTTTTGAACTTCTAAACTTGCTACCTAACGTTTACCTCACTTTCACATTGCAAACTCGTGTTAGTTAATTATCAGGAAATATCATCACTTGACCTTCGGTGATGCTTTTTTCAAACCAAGTTACCTTTGCAAATTTTTTATATGAAACTCTAAATTTTCCTTCTTCCATCCTCCATTTTGTCTCCCTCAAAACATGGAACCTATGGACACGACGAATTTGGATGAAAAAAAATCTCAAGTTGGGTGTAAGGATTTCCCAAGCGAACTTTGTTGGTTTGATTTTGGGTGTGATCGATTGATATTGAGGTAATCTTGTGTTTGACGGAGATAGTTTATGTACATGCCTAGAAGTGCAAGTTGATTTTAGATATAAAAATAGTTGCTAGAAAGGTTCATAATGAGAAGGTTAGAGAGGTAGAAGAAGAGGAGAGGAGGAAGAAATAGGATTGGGGAGGAGACGACGACAGGCGGCGGCGACGACGGCGGCGGCGGCGGTGGCATGATTAAGGGGCGGCAATGGCGGCGGAGGAGGAGACGAGGAAGTGCAGAGGGGAAAAGGAAGAGAAGGGTAAAAGGTTAAAAAAAATTGAATGGCAAACTCGCAATTAAATGGGATGCGCATGAAGCAATTAGGTCTGTGTATAGAAAGTCCCCCGAAAAACGTCATTCCCCAGTAATTCATTGATCGGTGTAAATTGCGGCGACGAAACTTCTGCCGAAAAAAGTGCACTGTAGCAAGAGTACCCGCGGAAGTGATCCCCGTGATACAAAAAGCCTTCGGGCGTTTCGGATGCTCTCCATCCGAGAGTGATCCCCGTGACTGTTACCAAAAAGCCTGCGGGCGTTTCGGATGCTTCCCTCCGCGGAAGTGATCCCCGTGATACAAAAAGCCTTCGGGCGTTTCGGATGCTCTCCATGCGAGAGTGATCCCCGTGACTGTTACCAAAAAGCCTGCGGGCGTTTTGGATGCTTTCCTTGCGGAAGTGATCCCTGTTATACAAAAAGCCTTCGGGCGTTTCGGATGCTTCCCTAGCGGAAGTGATCCATGTACTTCTTGTCCTGAGTTCCTGGGTTGGGGTAGGGTTGAGCGTGCGCACGGCAAGAGGGTCTGATCCCCCTCGAACCGTAAGGCGTGAACCCTTCGTGTCACACTTGTCTTGTCTTGTCCCGTCCTGTTTGTCCTGTCTTGTCCCGTCACGTCCCGTCTTGTCTTGACACCTGTTGGTTAGTCCCGTAGTTGGTAGCACACGCTACGACTACTACTTGTCCCGTTTTACTTTCCTGCTGCGTTACTTCCTGTCGTGTTACTCTGTTATAACCACAGCATGCTAATCAACCAGTAAACTGTTGCGTAAAAGAACCTCAGCATGTTAATCAACCAGTAAACCGTTGTTTAAAGTTCGGTGCACTTGCAGTGAAGTCTAACCCTTCTTGTAGACTTTACCTGACGTACAGTTCCTTTTTCTTGGGTGCTGTACGTCAGGTGCTCAGCCAGAGTTCGTGGACGAGGCAGACGCACTGGAGCACGAGGAGCCGAGGACGTTGATCCAGAGTTCGTGCCTGACGAGGATCAGACCTTGAGGTCTTTTAGCCGCCACTTTCAGAGGTTTTTAGGTTTGTTTTTAAAATTTTTGTTGCCACGTTTAGGCTTCTTTTTAGACTTTGTACTTTTCGGATATTATAACTCTAATTTAATGAATGTATCTTCCTTTCCGTACTTTCTGTTGTTTCGAACTATAATAATGCAAGAACCTGAAGCAATTTTTCAAATGGTACCTCTACAGACGCTTATTGGGTCTGAGCTTCTAAAGCTCTGGCCTAAGCGGGCCTCGTCACGTTCCTCTTCCGTCCATTTTGGGAAGCGGGGCGTGACAGGTTTTAGTGGTGGCCCATGCATGTCTTGCAAAAGTTCGGAACAATAAAGTACCGCATTCATTTGATATCCACGTACAAGTCTGAACTAGCTTCCCAGTCTTAGATAGTAGGAAGACTTAGGTAGACGTCCCAGGTTGATAGTCGGATGCCTTGGTTAAGATTTAGTCGTCCTCGTCCTAGACTATTTTAGCATCCCCATTTGATCCTGATCGTATTAGATATTTAGAGACCTTCTTTTAGTTAGTCGCTCGCCCAGCTCCATCGACTTCGGGCCCAGCAGAACGTAACCTCGATTCTCTTAGGAACCTTCTCTTTAGATCCTGATTATATTCTAGCTCATAGGAAGTCTTAGAGCTGAGTTATCCTAAATCTTTAGACGACCTGATGATTAGAACCCTTGTCCTCTAGCATCCCTCTGATCCTTGTAAATTTTTGGTGCTATCGACCGTAGAGTCCCATCGTAGCCCTTCACGATTCATATCTTACGCGTAATCTTCATGCTATCATTTTTCCTTTCTCTCGATTCTCGTGATCGTTTCCTGACGATCATCATCAATCCTTCGAATCCCTTCCCTGACCAATTCTACCTTCTCTAAAATTATTTTCGACTTTCCTTATTAAGTTTTCGCTCCAGATTGATTTTGCTGTTTTGGATCGAGTTAAAACTTTTAATTGACTTGGAGCTTTCTTGGACGTAAATATTTTAAGTCAATATCTCGCACTCGTTTTAAATCATTATTCCTCAAATTCAGTTTTTATTTGCCTTGTTTCTAAAATATATATATTACTTTTATAAACTACACAATATATTTCTACTATCTTGTATTTATTTTCAAAATTTCCCCTTTTCCCAAAACCTGCTTCCTTTAAAAGTATTTTCGAAATTCATTATTAAATTCTCCGCCGAATTTGACTTCTTTGAAAACTTTTATTAATTATTTAAAATTTCTTATCTTCGGTTGAGTTAAAATTCTTTCGCAAATTTTGATACCTTTCGGTCGTAAAAGTTTTAAGTTACGACCTCGTACTTATTTTCGAATCAGTATCCATCGAATTTTAGTTTTAAAACTTTGTTATCATTTCGGGAATTCAATATATCATTTTTCATCCCACTCTTATTCCTTTTATTTCTTGTTTTCAAAACCCATTATTAAATTCTTTGCTCGGTTTAACTCCCTTGAAAACCCTTTATTATATATATTTAAAATTTATTGCTTTTCGATTAAAAGTTCCTTCTTAGATTTTGAAATCTCCTTGGTCGTCAATTTTCAAGTTACTATCTGGTAATTATTTCAAATCGGTATCTTTCATGTTTTCATTTTCAAAACCGTGTAACATTTTGATAATTCAATTTATATTTTTCTGGGCTACAAGATCTATTTCTAAATCACTTACCGTGCATATATTTTTTTTAAAATATTTTTTTTCTAAACTAGGGGGGAACTTCAATTATTTTATTATTATTATATCTGTTCTATGTTTCTCGTGACCACATTTCAAAATCTTTGTGAAAACTTATTTCCATTTGCAAAACAATCGGTTTCCACCCAACCAACTACCTCCTTATCTTGCCTTATTTGAACTCGTTCCTTCCGATCTTATTTCGTTCCGCTTTTGATTTAGTTTTCTTTCCTTCTTTTATCTAGACATTAGACCTTGTAGTTATCCATGCTATCTCCGGCTTAGAGTAGGCCCTCTGGTAGGTGATGTCGTTGCAGTGCCTGAGTATAGGTAGAGTGTGTAGACCTGTATGAGTGTGTCATCTTTAGGATCCTGATATTTGTCTCCTGTGTCTTGAATGTGTACTCAATGTTAACCATGGTAAGCTGGAAGTTGTCTGAATGACGGTATTCATACTTATATGAATGGTGTCATCGCAAGCAGATCCTTTGACTGAGTTTTAATTTTAATGAATGGTTTATCTTGGTTGTATGAGAATCATATCAGAACTTTGTTTTTTTTAAAACCAAATCTTTAAAGTTTTAAAACTAGCTCACAAGATCACAAATCACTTAACCTCCCTCATCCATTACCGCAACACCACACGTTTTTTTTCCCCAAATGTTTTAAAATATTTCTTTGGCCTTAAAACTCTCTTTCTCTTCTCTTCTTTCTCCCTTAAACAAAATTTTCGTGTTTATGGTTGTTATATTAATTGGGCCTAACTATTATCGTTATAGGATTTCTGTTTGTAGGTAGGCTTGGAGTGAGATGAGTTTTATTATGGCAATGATTAATTGATTTTGGGAATACAAGGATGATGGATTAGAATATTTTTTTTTTGGATGAAAAGAATGAACTGTCTCAGACTTATTTAAAATACTGATGCGAGACGGACTCAAAGAAAAATTCTGGTCGGATGAAATTATATGCGAGGAGATGAGAACTCATCAGACTTGAGGCTTAGACGGGTAGTAGATAGGAGTAACTACGGAGAATAGTATGAGTTAGGGTGATCTTGAGTTTGAGTAGAGCTTTTATTAGCATCGAGACTTGATTGTTGAGTGACGTGAGAAGACATTGGGAGTAACACGACATGTTGAGATAAATGGATGGTTAAGTTGTCGGATTTAATTTTGGTTGAAAATAATTATAATAAGTAGGATGAGATGTGATTTCGATAGTTCAATTCTTGGCGGGTAAATTGTGGAAAGATATGACGAAGAATGCATTGGGGACACGACGATTGCTGATTTGTGAAAAGTGGTATGAGTTAGACAAAGTTTTTGTTTTGGATTGATGATTGACTTGAACATCATTTTAGCGGTTAATTAATATTGGGAAGAGATCGAGAAATTTCAAGATATTATTGAGCGGTGATGTTTAGTGGTGGTATGGTATGAGAAGACGATTATTATGCTTTTATGAGAACTTGGAGTTGGAAATTTGAACAGTAGTGATGGGTTTATGGCTAAGTATTAGGAGGTGAGTTTAGTCGTGGCATTGTCCAGAGAAAAGATGGGTTATGATGGATTATTTGAGGAACGGTGTTGAAGTTATGTGAATTAGAGATTATCGTGTGGAGGATGGGAGTGATAGGCTTAAGTGCTTATAGATATTATTATTATTATTATTATTATGAGTGATTCCGAGGGCGGAATCATTTCTAAGGTGGGTAGAATGTAACGGCCGCTTTCCGACCGTTTATAATTTTCTGCGCGCACGTGTTTTATCGTGCACGTATTTTATTTGGCTATTTCTGAGCTCCGGCATATGCGATGCGATATGCCGTTGCGATCGTTTTTGGGGTGTTGAATTTTATTGTAAATTTTGGAAACGTCCTTTCACGGCTCGATTTCTTGCAAAACGATTTTGAAAGATAGGGGCGTTTTAGTCATTTGACTCGAAACGCCGTTTCCAATTTTACGTAAATTCTTGGTAGGCGTTACGCACGATCGGGTTCCGTAGATCTGTGCGTCTCGTCTCCACGATCGCCCCGGTATTTTCGGATTGTTTTTCTGACGCCCGGATTGAAAGATATCGCCCGGAGAAATCCCGACCGTCGATTTCCCGATATATTCAAATTTGAAATTTTGTTAGCCAAATCTGGCTAAATCCTCCTTTGACCTGTATTATATCTTTACTAAACTGTTTCTCTATTGTCCCCCTAGCCTTACCCCAATCTGCACACCCCTCATCTCTATACCCCCAACGTAATTAACACTAGGGTTTTGTCCATTTAGCAATTTCAAATTATTATAATAATTAAACCCTAACCCTATATTGATTCACGTTCTAAACTTAGGGTTAGTAAATCTTCTCAGCCGCCATCCTAATATTCCCAAGCCCAATACTTTTTTCCCCCCTCTCTCCCTCACGTTCACGATCCGACCGCCGCCCGGCGACCCCCGACTGCCCGCTCTCGCCGCCGCGACTGCACCCCCTCCGTGGCATTTCTCGGCGTGCCGCGCCGCCTCCCCTCGCTCAGCGCGCCGCCACCGCGCTCCCCAACGCCGACCCCGCCGCCTGCGACCCCGTCGGCCTCTCCGACACTCGAGCGCCGCCGTAGAGCCCCGCACCGTCCGCCGACGACCCACAACGCCGTAGCTGCCGGCCTCCCCTTCGCTCGAGCAAGCCGCAACAGCAGCAGATCCGCTGCTGCTGTTGTTTTCCGCCACCGCTCGACGGCCAGCTCCGCCGGAGGCCTCCCCTAGTCACCGTCGACGCCTCCCTCAGACACCCTCGCCTCCGCTCAGCCCCCTTGGCCACCCGCCTCCGACTAAGACGCCGTGGGCCGTCTCTTTTTGCGCGAACAGCCAGCAGCAGCAGCACTCTTACTGCTGCGATCTCTCCGCCACCGCCGGACGGCCAAGCACCCCCCACGACCTCTCCTCAGATCCGACCGATGATCGCCCTCGACTCCCGGCATTGTACAGCGAACCCGTGTTCACTGTTTTGTGTTTTCCCCCACTGATCTCTTTCCGAAGTCGTTGGGCGCTTTGACGACGCTTTTCATTCGCAAGTCTGACCGTGCCCGTTGTACGCACCCTTCGTCCGCTACCAGAGCGTGTTTCGCTACGCTACCCGTAGTCGAGACGCCGTTGACGCCGCAGGGCTCACGATCTTCCGGCATCGTGGCCGTTACCGCTACCATTCACCTGTCGCCTCGTTGCGCTACTCGCAACCGAGGCGTTTTCGTAGCTGTGTCGTTGCACTACTCGTGACCAAGGCGGTTCCGACGCCGTTCCCGTTGCCGTGCTGTTTCACTGCGCTACCCGCAGTCGTTACGATCCTGAGGCGACTCCGAGACGACCTCCACTGCGCTACCCGCAGTCGAGGACACGAGCACCGTCACTGTTTTCAGACCCGACACCAGATTCACGGTTAATCATCAATCAGGTTGGTACCCCAAACTCATAGCAACCCACACCTTAGCAAAAACTGAAAACCTAACTAAAATCGGACAACTGTAATTAAATTTACTTTTCCGCACCAGTAAAACGTTGCTCACCGTAGAAATCGACCATCGGACAAACTTTCTGTGCACATAGGGTAGTGGTCGATCTAGGCTGATAGAACATCAAATTATGACTTTGACAATTAGGGTAGCCCCGACAACCTAGAAATGAACCTAAATAAGATTATTGAAAAACGCGACCTGACACCGTCGCCGTGACCCTATTTCAGACGGACTACCGAGGACGCGACGCTTGGACGAGGCGCTCTGGACGGACGACACACTCGCCACCGCAGGCAAGTGTACCCACTTGCGATTTGACTGTGCTTTAGTTCTAGTTTGTAGAACTGTTAGATTGTGTGTGATGAGAACCGGACGTGAAATGATAGCGTCCGGGACGACCCGTGATGGCTCCGACTTGACGACGAAGTCTGAGCCTGACAACAATGAACTGTTGACAACATAGGACTATCTTGTGTGTGCGTGCGTGTGGACACCCTAGAATAACTTTCCCTACACTTGTCATGTCGTGTCCTGTTACCAAAAAGCCTTCGGGCGTTTCGGATGCTTCCCTCCGCGGAAGTGATCCCCGTGATACAAAAAGCCTTCGGGCGTTTCGGATGCTCTCCATGCGAGAGTGATCCCCGTGACTGTTACCAAAAAGCCTGCGGGCGTTTCGGATGCTTCCCTCCGTGGAAGTGATCCCCGTGATACAAAAAGCCTTCGGGCGTTTCGGATGCTCTCCATGCGAGAGTGATCCCCGTGACTGTTACCAAAAAGCCTGCGGGCGTTTCAGATGCTTTCCTTGCGGAAGTGATCCCTGTTATACAAAAAGCCTTCGGGCGTTTCGGATGCTTCCCTAGCGGAAGTGATCCCTGTACTTCTTGTCCTGAGTTCCTGGGTTGGGGTAGGGTTGAGCGTGCGCACGGCAAGAGGGTCTGATCCCCCTCGAACCGTAAGGCGTGAACCCTTCGTGTCACACTTGTCTTGTCTTGTCCCGTCCTGTTTGTCCTGTCTTGTCCCGTCACGTCCCGTCTTGTCTTGACACCTGTAGGTTAGTCCCGTAGTTGGTAGCACACGCTACGACTACTACTTGTCCCGTTTTACTTTTCTGCTGCGTTACTTCCTGTCATGTTACTCTGTTATAACCACAGCATGCTAATCAACCAGTAAACTGTTGCGTAAAAGAACCTCAGCATGTTAATCAACCAGTAAACCGTTGTTTAAAGTTCGGTGCACTTGCAGTGAAGTCTAACCCTTCTTGTAGACTTTACCTGACGTACAGTTCCTTTTTCTTGGGTGCTGTACGTCAGGTGCTCAGCCAGAGTTCGTGGACGAGGCAGACGCACTGGAGCACGAGGAGCCGAGGACGTTGATCCAGAGTTCGTGCCTGACGAGGATCAGACCTTGAGGTCTTTTAGCCGCCACTTTCAGAGGTTTTTAGGTTTGTTTTTAAAATTTTTGTTGCCACGTTTAGGCTTCTTTTTAGACTTTGTACTTGTCGGATATTATAACTCTAATTTAATGAATGTATCTTCCTTTCCGTACTTTCTGTTGTTTCGAACTATAATAATGCAAGAACCTGAAGCAATTTTTCAAATGGTACCTCTACAGACGCTTATTGGGTCCGAGCTTCTAAAGCTCTGGCCTAAGCGGGCCTCGTCACGTTCCTCTTCCGTCCATTTTGGGAAGCGGGGCGTGACACAAGGATAAAACGAGCACAATTGATCTCGCTCCCCATGAAAAGAGCGTAGATAAGCTTGAGAAACAGCTGGGAGGGCAAGCTAGAGGAGTCGTACTTCGGTAGGAGGCACGACTTCAGAATCAAATTGAGAACCCAAGCATTAGGCTTAAACGATTTCGAGGGGACGCCAATCATGGCGGGAGGGATGACATGGAACATCTCAGCAAGCATCGCCTGGTCAAGATCGTGGATATTATCCACGGAGATATCAGCAGGAAGCAGGCCAGAGGATGAGACACCAATCAACTCCCCTAAAATCTCTGCCATGAGGACAATAGGTGTCCCCAAGACAGTGGTCTTAAGGGAGTGGGTGTCATCATACTCACCCCGGACTCGATTGGTGTAGAACAATTTGACGAGTCGGGGATACGGATGAGGGTTCACCTTGGGGTCATGGCGAAGATAGTCTAATAGGCCGCTATAGGAGAGGAGATCTGCAAGATGAGGAAAGTCAGAAAACTGGACGAAGTGCTCCAGAATCAAAGGACAATGCTCAATACGATTGTATGCTGCGAGACACATCAGGTCATCGTTACATAACGAAATATCTACACCACCCAAAGGCATGGGGGCCTTCCCCTTAGACGGACGAGACGAAGAACGAGGAGGAGGAGTCGGAGCCTTCTCGGTAGGCTCAGACTCAGGAATATACTCTTCGTCGGAGTCAGAAGCAGGAGGAGTGGGTGCACGAAAGGAGCTAGGCTTGGGTTGAGCTTGAGACTTGGGCTGTGAAGATGATCGGGCTCTCAGCTTAGAAGTAGTCGTCATCTTCTTCTTAAGAGGAGGAGAAGAGGAGGATGGACGAGTAGATTTGGCGCGGCGTTTGGGTTGAGGAGGGTCCATAGGATGAGACTCGACGGTCATAGGAGACGGAGTGGTAGGACGGACGGGGATGCGTGTTCTCGCCATAATCGAGACGAGACAACACACAAACGAACGAAATCGAAACGAAATCGAAAACTAGGTTGAAACCCTAATACGAACCCTAGAGCAAAAACGATCGGAAAAGAACCATATAAGAAGAGAGGGAGAGAGAGCCATACCCGAGGACGGAGAGGGATGATCGGTGACGGTCTGAGATGGCTGACGGTGGCCAGAAATGACGACACACGGCGGAGGGAGACAAACGGACGAGGGGGTTAGGGTTGGAAGAGAGATAACACAATGATTAGAATGAATTCTAATCGATGCGGGCAAGAGTATAAGTCGACTGAAAGAGGAAAAGCCGAAACTGCCCAAACACAGTTAATCGGTCTCAGTTCAAGTGCTGACCAACTAGAATGAAATATAGTCGGTCGGCCAATGAGCTTGAACCGACTAAGTGCAAACAGGAACATAGGTCAAAAATAGGGCATGAGTTAGTCGGTCTGAGTTCAATAGCTGACCGACTAGAACTCAAACTAGTCGGTCGGCTAATGAACTGTGACCAACTAGAAGACTCCAAAATACTCTCATACATCGAAACTAGTCGGTCGAAATTTTGAGTTCTCTCCTAAGCGCACTTGGACGAAACATCGAAATACTCTCATACATCATTAATCTACCCCATAAAACATCGAAAATCATAAGAACGACATGCATGAATATATCTAGCATAAATTCCGAAAATCCAACCAAAAATCCAGAGAATCCCAACAAATCTTAGCATGAGCATATAAGAATAACATTATCATGCGAGATTATTGAAAAAAATGAATCCTAAATCTCGGATTTACCCATAATCCCCAATTCTCGACATAACTGCACAAATGAGTCTTCCTTGAGTGGTTTCATGAAAATATTGACGATTTGCTTCTGGGTTTCAACGTACACTAAAATGATGTCCTTTTTAGCCACATGATCATCTAGGAAATGGTGACAGACATCTATGTGTTTTGAACGGGAATGGTGTACCGGATTCTTAGAGAGACATATTGCACTTTGGTTGTCCACCATGATAGGCAAGTATCATAGTTTATACCAAAGTCTTTAAGAGTGTGTCTCATCCAAAGAACCTGAGCACACGCAGCACCGGCGGCAATATATTCCGCCTCGGTGGTTGAAAGTGATACGGAATTCTGCTTCTTGGAAAACCAAGAGACAAGAGAATTTCCTATAAAATGGCAAGTGCCACTAGTACTTTTCTTGTCGGATTTGTATCCAGTATAATCTGCGTCACTATATGAGATTAACTCATATGTGCTAGACTTTGGATAATATAATCCGTAGTCGAGGGTGTAACTTAAATAACGGAAAATATGTTTTGCCGCTATTAAGTGAGATTCCTTCGGTTGAGATTGATAGTGAGCACATACACATACAGCAAACATAATATCGGGCCGACTGGCAGTAAGATATAGTAAACTACCTATCATACCTCAATATAGACGAATGTCTACATCTTTGCCGCCCGAACTTTATCAAGATGTGTAGTAGTGCTCATTGGAGTCTTCTTGCCAGAAGAATTCTCCATTCCAAATCGCTTTAGCAACTCCACCGTGTACTTGGTTTGGTGGATGAAGATTTCATCGTTCATTTGGCGAATTTGGAGACCTAAGAAATATTTGAGCTCACCCATGTGGCTCATCTCAAATTGGTCCTTCATGACATTAGAAAACTCTTCGCAAAGAGTGAAGTTAGCAGCACCAAAAATGATATCATCAACATAAATTTGAACTAAAATAATATCATGATTCGCATACTTAACAAATAACGTAGAATCAACTTTACCCATTTTAAAACCCAAATCCAAAAGAAAGTTCTTTAGGCGGTCATACCAAGCTCTAGGAGCTTGTCTTAGACCATAAAGTGCTTTCTTAAGTTTGAAAACGTGATTTGAAAACTTTTCATTTATAAAACCCGAAGGTTGAGAAACATAAACTTCCTCAACAACATCTCCGTTCAAAAATGCACTTTTTACATCCATTTGAAAGAGTTTAAAATCTTTATGGCATGCAAAAGATAACAACAACCTAATAAATTCTAATATAGCTACAGGAGCAAAGGATTCTTCGAAGTCTATACATTCCTCTTGCCTATATCCTTGAGCTACTAACCGAGCTTAGTTCCGGACGACATTTTGATTCTCGTCGGTCTTGTTCTTGAAAATCCACTTCGTTCCTATAACGGTGTGGTTCTTCGAAGGCAATGGAACAAGCTCCCAACCCTCATTCCTCTCAAATTGAATGAGTTCCTCCTCCATGGCTAAGATCCAAGCACTATCTTTGCACGCTTCGTTAATATTCTTTGGCTCAATAGAGGAGGCAAAGGCACAATGAGCGAAGTAGTTGACTTGAGATCTCGTCTTGACACTATCAAGTATGTTGCCAATGACTTGCTCATAGGGATGGTCACGAACTGTATGAAGCCGTTTGGGAATTCCCTGATCACTAGGAACATTCTCAAAAGTATCATCAGTAGGGTTAGTATCAATAGAATCAAAAGACTTAGAATTACCAATAGAATCACATAAAACATCTAGGGAGTCATCATCATTAGTAATTCTAGTAGGGACAAAATTTTCATTAAATGAAACATGAAGAGATTCCTCGATCGTTGAGGTTCTTTTGTTGTATATCCGGTAGGCTTTGCTACGGGAGGAATATCCAACAAATATCCTCTCATCGGATCTTGGATCAAATTTGTCCAAACTACCATACGTGTTTTTAATAAAACATTTTGCGCCAAAAACTCGAAAATGTTTAACTTGAGGCAATCTACCAAACAACAATTCATAACAAGTTTGTTTGGTGCCGGGCCTCAAGAGTATTCTATTAAACACGTAGCAAGCGGCATGTACCGCTTCCGTCCAAAATTGATGGCCAAGTTGGCTATCATCAAGCATAGTGCGAGCACATTCCACTAGTGTCCTATTCTTTCTCTCAACAACACCATTTTAAGGGGGTGCGCGAGGGAAGGAAAAGGTGTGTGTAATACCAACTTCATCACAAAAATTTGAGAAAGACTCATTCTCAAATTCCCATCCATGATCACTACGAATAGTGACAATGGTGGTTCCAATGAGATTTTGTACTTTCTTCACAAATATTGTGAAGTTTTCAAAAGCATCATTTTTATTAATTAATGAAAATACCCAAGTAAATCTAGAAAAGTCATCAACGATGACAAGTCCATATCGAGCATTCCCTAATGAAGCAACTCTAGTTGGCCCAAAAAGATCTAGATGTAAAAGCTCTAAATGCTGCTTAGATGAAATATTTTTCTTAGGTTTGAATGACGATTTAAGAAGATTGCCTCGTTGACACAAGTCACAAAAGCTTTTCTTTTGAAAGACAAGCTTAGGAAAACCTTTAATAGAATTTAACTTGGAAAGTTTGAAAAGTATTCCAAAGTTCACATGACCAAAACGTCGTTGCCATAAGTGTTGTTCACTTGTGTTGGCAATGAGACATTGTTCATGTGATTTTGGAAGATCTAATATATAAATATCCTTATGGCGTGTGCCAGAGAATAACACATTATTAGTATCTTTACTCAAAATATGACACATTCCTTTTGTAAAGCTAACTTTGTAACCTTTGTCACAAAGTTAGCTTATTGAAATAAGATTGTGATTTAATCCTTTAACAAGGTAAACATCACTTATTAGAGGTTTAGATGGGTTACCAAATTTACCAACACCAATGATGGTTCCGCTCTCGTTGCCTCCAAAGACTACTCGGTTCCCATTTGCAATGGGCACCACTCCGGAGAGCAATTGAGCTTCACCCGTCATGTGTTTTGAACACCTGCTATCGAGTATCCACCCATCCTTGGAGCTAAATTTGGATTTGTTGCTCCGTTTCTTTTTCTTGAGTACCTAAAGATAGAAATATCATTCCATGGTTCCCAAGGTCATTGGTTCCTAAAAGATTAGACCTTTGGAAGCCAAGTCCAATTGGACTTAGACTTCCCAACATAATCATCATTGTGCATAACATTCATAAAATAGGAATTCATGTATGCTTGTTTTTCATGCATGTTAGTGTTCTTCGGGCCCCAAATAGTGAATATTTTGGGAGCCCTATTCCTATTGGGAGCATGCATACGTTGTTGATGTCTACGTGATGCATGTGGCCTACGAGGTGGTGGCCTAGGAAATGCGTGTCATGGATAAGCATATGGCACATGATGAAATGGTGGTGGCGACATATGATATGGTGCATGATGGTAATCATTCATATGATAGTGATGTGGATGAACATATGCATGTGGAGGAACACGTGCTTGTGGACGTGGCGCATAAAAATCATTATAATTGTGAACTGGTGGAGTAGGATGTGTGTTCCTACGTGGCATAGTATTGGTGTACATAAAAGCATGACCCTTCTTTGGCGGTCCACCCAAAGTGGGTTTCTTTCCAAGAGGGGATGTGTACCTAGTGGAAGCACCATTAGTAGATGAACTACCCATGGGGTGTTTACTCCCACTAGTTGAGGCTTCGGAAGATGGCCCAACAAAGGTGGTGGACGATTTGGATGAATTTCCCTTTTTATACCCCAAGCCAATACGATGATTGGCCGAAAGTAAGTCATTTAGGATATTATCCAAATAGTCCTTACCTTTATTGAATTTATTAATTCGGCCTAATGTGGACTCATATCTCTCGGTGAGAGAAAGTATTGAAGCATCCAAAGTGGACACTTGAGTAGTGAGTACACAAACACGAGATTTGAGATTCTCATTCTCAATACTCAAAGTTGAGTTTTGAGAAATCAAATCCGCTATCTCGCGTTCATCCAATTCCTCAATATGAACATGCTCAAGTTGAGATTTGAGATTTACAATCTCATTTCTCAAGTCTTCAACAACGGTGTCGTTGTTGATGACGATAGGCTTAGGTGAGGTTTGGAGACTAGTTAGCTCATCTTTAGTCTTAGTATATCTATTTACTAGTTTAGAATACTTAGACCAAATTTGCTCGTTAGCTAATCTAAGATCATCCATTGTTACCTCATCGCCTTTATCCTCGCTTTCATCGGAAGAGGACTCTTGATCATGTTCCTCTCTAGCCATGAAGCACATGTGTGCTTGTTCCACTTGTTCATCATCCGACTCTCCACTTGAGGAGTCCTCGTCGGAGTCGGTGAATGTCCCGACAAGTCCTTTCTTGTACCCTTTCTTGTACTTCTGAGACTTGTCAAACTTTGGCGCCTTCCATTTCTCCTTGTGTTTGTTTTGAGGACAATCCGCTTTGATGTGTCCTGGCTTATTGCATTTAAAACACAAAGGAGCGGAGGTGTTAGTAGAACTAAATTTAGACTTGTTCTTGAAGTTATCTTTCCGGAACAATCGGTTGAACTTCTTTGCCATGAGGGCAATGGATTCTAAGTCCAACTCATCTTCCGATTCTTCATCATCGGTAGATGTAGATGGAGCGGCCTCGAACGCAATCGCCTTTTTCTTCGGCTCGTCTTGCTTCAAGTACGACTTCATCTTGTCCTGCATCTTTAGTTTACTGTCCTTGTGTACCTCATAAGACATCAAGGTACCCATTAGTTGTACGACAGTATACTTATTCATATCGTTACCTTCCTCGATGGCGAAGGTACACTTTTCCCAACAAAAAGAAAGTCCGTCAATAATCTTTGAGACTTTCTCCTTTTGGGTATAGGTCTTTCCCAGAGCCTTCAACTCGTTGGTAATGTCAACGAAGCGAGCATAGTACTCCTTCATCTTCTCACCCTATTGCATGTGAAATAATTCGTAATCTTTATTTACAACAGTGAGTTTGGAGTCTCTTACCCTACTCGTTCCTTCATGCAAGATGAGGAGTGAGTTTTAGATTTGATATGCACTCTTACATGTGCATATCTTGTTGAAGTCTTCGGGCTCCAACGCACATTGCAAGGCATTCATTGCCTTGGCATTGTTTACCTCCGCGGCGACCTCCGCGGTAGTCCACTTAGCGAAGTCTGGTTCGGTGGGCTCGACATACTCTGTCAACGTAGCTCTCCATAGTGAAGTGCTCCGGAGGAACGTTTCCATCCGGCATTTTCAGTACCCATAATTGGTACCGTTGAAGAAGGGAGGCCTAGTTGAGGAGTGTACTTCCATCACCGAAGAAGCTCCTTCAAGGTTCCTGAAGGTGCTATAGTCTGAAGGTGGACGAATGTTCTTGTTGTCGTTGGTAGACATAGCTATGAACTTTGCTCTGATACCAAATGTAATGCCCTGATAGCTACTGCACAAGTACTAGAAGGGGGGTGAATAGTACTTTAAAATAATCAAGAGTATAATTCCTAATTATCTTGCAATATCAACCAACAATGCGGAAATGAAAATGTGACAACAATAAAAGACAATGCAAACAAACGATATAACGGGTTCGGATCCACCAAAGTCTCCCCGACTTGTTCCCGGTGATCCTACGTCCCAAACACCCGGATCCCCTCCGGCTACTTGAGTTAGAATCCACTAACCCAAGTTTGCACTATGAAATTCTTGTAGAAAACCTCTACAAGATCAAATCATACACAAATCGAAATGTGACTCTCACAAACCGGGATCACAAACTTCTCTCACAACCGAGAGATAAACTTCATAGTAAAGTAAATATGAAACAATAAAATACTTATCCAACAAAATCCTATGCCTTGAGTAAACTTACGATTTTAGGGCAAGGAGGATTTTGAGGAAGAAGAAGTCACCAAACCCTAGCTCCACCAAGATGAACAGCAATAGGTGGCTAGGGAGAAGTTGGAGACTTGGATTCAAGCTCCTAGCTTGAGTAGCTCACAATCAATGAGAATCTCTCTTGAGGAATAAGGTTGAGGGAGAGATTCTTGTGAAGAGAGTGAGCTTGGAAATAGGAATTAAATGCTCTCTCTTTGATTCTTAAAGTCTCATTAATATCAGCCTTTAATGCTATGAAGAAGCATCACAAGATTATATAGGATAGAGAGGAGAGAGAGAGGGAAAATTCGTGCATTTAATGCTCCAACGGATCTATTTCTGAAGCAGTCTAATCGGTCAAAGAAGGATTACTGACCGATTAGTTTTGCAACTAGTCGGTCGGTGATTCTTCTTGGACCGACTAAAGAGTTCATAGCCAAGAAAGAAAGTTCAGAAGATATAAAACTAGTCGGTCTAAGAAGACTTGCCAACCGACTAGTTTGATAACTAGTCGGTCGGTGAATGTTCTTTGACCGATTAAGCAGTTGAAAAACAGTAAGCAGAACACAAGAGAACTAGTCGGTCTAAGAATAAATTCCAACCGACTAGTTTCTCAACTAGTCGGTCGATGAATGTGCTTGGACCGACTAAGAGAAAACAGTAGCTCAGGCTGTGAAAATGAAGTCATAACTAGTCGGTCTAAGAAGGATTCAAAACCGACGAGTTTGATAACTAGTCGGTCGGTGAACCTTCTTGGACCGACTAATTGGTCAACAGTGAAGAGGCCGAATTGAGCAAGGAGATCTAGTCGGTTCAAGAAGGATTACTGACCGACTAGATGACAATCTAGTCGGTTGGTTCTTCTTCTTGAACCAACTAAAATGCACTAGAAGCCGCGAAATGAAGCGTGAAGCTTCGGAAAAGTTTCTATGGGCTTCTAAGATAATCCTAGCTCTAAGATATGAGCGTTAAGAAGATTATAATGTAAGTCTTACTCAAGGCTTAACATTATACGAAAAGAAGCTAGAAGACAATAAAATAAGCTAGACGAACCGTCTTTAAAAGCTTCAATCCAAATCTCTTGACTTCAATAATACTCCTTTAGCTTCAACGAAGCTCAGGCACTCGATCACGCGCTTTGAGAAGTCTTAAGATGTTGCTTTTGATGTTCATAGAAGTTTAGCCACGATCTCCATAACTGCGCTCACAAAGAGTTAGTTCACGATATTTATGTTTGTTCATCATTAAAACCAAATCCGAGGAATCAATACTCAACACCAACTGCCAACTACAACATCACCATATTACAAGCAAAATATCATGGTAGAAATTTCACTAAAATAGCCTAGCATGTCACGCTATTTTCACTAAAATACATAACCTTTTGAACTTCTAAACTTGCTACCTAACGTTTACCTCACTTTCACATTGCAAACTCGTGTTAGTTAATTATCAGGAAATATCATCACTTGACCTTCGGTGATGCTTTTTTCAAACCAAGTTACCTTTGCAAATTTTTTATATGAAACTCTAAATTTTCCTTCTTCCATCCTCCATTTTGTCTCCCTCAAAACATGGAACCTATGGACACGACGAATTTGGATGAAAAAAAATCTCAAGTTGGGTGTAAGGATTTCCCAAGCGAACTTTGTTGGTTTGATTTTGGGTGTGATCGATTGATATTGAGGTAATCTTGTGTTTGACGGAGATAGTTTATGTACATGCCTAGAAGTGCAAGTTGATTTTAGATATAAAAATAGTTGCTAGAAAGGTTCATAATGAGAAGGTTAGAGAGGTAGAAGAAGAGGAGAGGAGGAAGAAATAGGATTGGGGAGGAGACGACGACAGGCGGCGGCGACGACGGCGGCGGCGGCGGTGGCATGATTAAGGGGCGGCAATGGCGGCGGAGGAGGAGACGAGGAAGTGCAGAGGGGAAAAGGAAGAGAAGGGTAAAAGGTTAAAAAAAATTGAATGGCAAACTCGCAATTAAATGGGATGCGCATGAAGCAATTAGGTCTGTGTATAGAAAGTCCCCCGAAAAACGTCATTCCCCAGTAATTCATTGATCGGTGTAAATTGCGGCGACGAAACTTCTGCCGAAAAAAGTGCACTGTAGCAAGAGTACCCGAGTCCCAGATCAACAGCGGTAGAAAGGAAACCAAAAGCCCAGAATTACTCACTCACATTCACTTCAAGAAGCGTGTAGAAGTAACCACAAAACTCCATTCCTCCAGATAACGAGCCATGCTATTAATTTCCGTTGGGTCATGCGAAAATAAAAGGAAGGCATTTAATCAACCCAAAGAACTCACAGTCGATCTACAACTGTAACCTTGATCTACATATACCACATTTTTTTAAAAACACAAAGGATAAATGGCTGACTTCCAGTTTTTTTAACTCAATATTACGGCTCAAGTTCTCCACTGGTCTCCCTCCCTCCAAACTTAAGTTCAAAACATTGCAGCCAATGAACACCCCCAAGAGAGAAATTTGAAGCAAGACACATTCACAAACATACAAAATCACATGAGCAAACACTTCCTTGATTAAGCTCTCACTGTACATAGAATAAATTGCATTCATCATTCTATAAAAACACTAAAAGAAAAACCACAATCTTTTAGTGGGACCCGCAACCACTGCCCGACAAATTGGACACTGCGCTTTTAATCCCAGATATTGGGCGATGCAGCGAGGGTGGAACAGATGGCTGCACGGCAGTTGGGTCAGCAGCTCCTCGTTCTCCAATTCCTCGAGGCAGATGACGCACTCCACTATATCATCCGTCGGAGGCGGAGAGAAGGGCACCTTCGGTAGCCTCGATATTGCCTTCTCCTTAAGCCCCCGAGGAGGACGGACGTTGCCTCCATTTTGCCGATCACGATAGCACTGCCACAAAACCATGGCAATGCCGCAGAAGAAGAAGAAGAGTAGAAACGCCCCCACCACAACCCAATCTTTCCAGTGCTTTAAAAATCTCCCTAAACCCTTCAGAGTGAAGTCAATACTGCCCATAGCCTTTCAACCAGAACTACAACAGCTCAAGAGTACTGTATACTGACTTGAGAGAGGGAGAGCAAGCAAGAGTCTGTGTGATAACTCTCCTTGTTCATCCGTTCTTATAGGCCGAGCACCAATGCATTGAGTGTTAACTTGCTCCTCAACTTTATGCATTTTAAGAATGGAAACAGCTCCCCAAACAAGTTTGCACTGATCTTCGTTAATGCCGCGTAAGACATGTATATATGCAGATGAACCAATCGTTCACGGGACACAAACTACATCATTTTTAGACAACATTACAATGCACGAGACTTTTCTTTTTTCCTTCATCTGTTCAAAATGGGGTTTGAGCTGGCAATTACTTGTTTCCGCTGTCACAGTCTAATGTCTGATGTGACTCAACTGTGACAGCATTTGAATATCATTTTTGTTGTATTACAGAATTTAAGTACAATTAAATGAAGCCTATATTGACGACTCTGATTCCATGATAAAGCAAAAGAGATATCCGAATTTAAGTACAAAAGTAGAAGGAATTCCAAGCTATGCCATGCACTTGAAAAATAACTGAGAAAAGTATGCCTTGACTATATTGGTCTTCACTGCATGCCATATTTACGAAGGGATCTTCAGATGTGTTCATTGACGCCAACATTCAGCTCGCCCTTGCTGTCGTCAGGTGAAAGGAACGAGGTCCTGCATTGTAAGTTGGATATTCTTTCCACTGTTATTTCATTTCTTTCTCTTTATATATTTATAGTTTGCACCATACCATTGAATGTGTTATGGTCCATAATCTCTATTTTGGTTAATTCTCCATTGTTTACTGTCTAGTTTGATCAAGTATCGTGATTTCCACTGTAATTGTGGCCCCAACAATTTTTTAAACTGGGCTGCAGTACTCCTCACCAATCTAATAGTGACATGGTTATAAATGAGTTTAGCCTCCTTGTGTATTTTCTACTGTGTTCTTGCTGTGCTCTGTAGTTACCATACCGTATTTTCATTACATTATAAAAGTGAGTTATTTACAAATTCCGAAGTACGGGTCGTACTTAACTAAATTGTAATGAAGATAAATTTTGTATTCTCTTATAGGCTTCTGATGAGACCCGTGTAAACACGTGGAGGCGGACCCGCGACAGCCAACCGCGCGCGCATGAGGAGCCACGCGCGCATGAGGAGGGCTCACCCTATGGTCATTTTCGACCCTCTACTTTTAATTATGTTTTAATGGCAAACTTGTAATCGATTAGAGGGGTGGATTTATTCTTAAGCTAGGGCTAGGCTGCTAGCCGTCATTTATGCTTATGCTTGATTATTGAATTGTTCTTGAGGGATTTCTTAGGAGATTGCGGACGTCCTCGCTTATTGACGTCTTGGAAGGGTGGTTGCCCCTTTAATTGTAGCCAAGTCATCAACTTTATTTTCTATTTCTATCAATTTCAGTTCAGATTTGCTTTATTCCTGTCAATTTGGTATTAGAGCGCGTAGCGATCCATGGTGGCTTCGACAAGATCACATGACAAGTTCGAGACTTTGGAGGCGAAATTTACTAGCAAGATCGTTGGGATAAAGAAATCGTTGGCAGGGAACAATGAATCCATGGCAAGGTTGACGGCTTCCATTGAAAATTGACGGCGAAGCAAGAGAAACAAGATGAACAAATAGCACAATTGATTTTGAAATTGACGGCCAACGCGGGAAAAGATGAGAAAGGAGATGGAAACTCTAAATCACCGATAAAGGTGCCACCTTTGGACAAGGGGAAGGAAAAAAAGGAGAAATTCGATGTGTAATTTGTTCCCGAGGAGGAGGAATACGACGAGGAGGAAGATTGTGAGCCGTGAAAGGAGAATTATCGAGAAGCAGTGCGACGGAAGGCGAATGAAGCAATGAGGGGGCGGTGGCCCTAGCCGCCTCCCCCATGTGGCACGCCACACGCCACAGCACGGGGGGCCGCAGGACCCTCCTCTGGGCCCCGCGAGCCCCAGGACAGCTGCCGGTGGGCGGTGCACCCCCCAACTTCGGTCAGGGCTGACAAAAGGCCTAGGACCCTCCCCCTGTCGACCATTGGGGGGCCGCTAGGGCCCCGGTGGTCATCGAACAGGCCGGCGGGCCCTCCTTTGGCCTGTCGCAGCCGTGCAGGGCAACGGGGACCCCTGCGCTGGGGGTTCGGTGCATGGGATGATGGATTTCAGCACTTTCGTGACGATTTGCATCATCTGGAGGAATTACGCGCTGGGGGTTCTGGTAAACACATGCACTTGAAAATAATTGGGAAAATTACGCCTTAACTATTGGTCTTGTGATTTCAATTAGAAGGAATTCCAAGCAATACCATGCACTTGAAAATAATTGAGAAAAGTATGCCTTGACGCCAACATTCAGCTCGTCCTTGCTGTCGTCAGGTGAAAGGAACGAGGTCCTGCATTGTAAGTTGGATATTCTTTCTCCTGCTATTTCATTTCTTTCTCTTTATATATTTATAGTTTGCACCATACAATTGAATGTGTTGTGGTCCATAATCTTTATTTTGGTTAATTTTCCATTGTTTACTGTCTATTTTGATTCAGTATCGTGATTTCCACTGCAATTGCCAATTGTGGCCCAAACATTTTTTTTAAAATGGACTGCAGTATCATAATTATGTATTTTCTATTGTGTTCTTCATGTGCTCTGTAGTTACTATACCGTATTTCATTACATTATTAAAGTGAGTTACTTAAAATTCAGAAGTCCTGGTCTTACTAAACTAAATTGTAATGAAGATAAATTTTGTATTCTTTTAGAAGCTTCCCCAAAGGTAAAAGTTCAATAATTGTTCAGCTGTATTCTTCTTTTTACTAAGAATTTTTGGATTAGATTAGCATGAAGCACAAAATATACTTTTCACTTTGGGAGCATAATATAGATAAATATCTTTGAATATTATAATTCACTTGTAATATACCTTTCTTGATTTCTTTCAAATAGTTAAAACAATATTCTTTAATCATATTTTCCTTTATTAAGAGTGTTGGATTAAACTAAGAGAATAATGTCTATGTGCTAATAGGGCAGTAATATTTCTTGCACTGATGCACATATTCATGGTTTTTATTAATTTTAAATTTTTTTTTGGTTGTGTTCTTCACATCATAGATTATTACCATACCTAAAATCTAGTGAATCCAACGTTTTTTGATCATCGATCTAACTGTTACAATTCAACGGTTTCATACTAGTAGAATTTTTTACATCGAGTGGATCGAGGGTCAAATACCCTTAGGGTTCACACATATTTGGGGTTTTGAGGTTTTGGAATATGTACAACAACCTTAAAAGATTTATAAATTTTTTAAAAATGTTTTTCGTTGCCGATAACGGAGGAAATTTCTTGTGCTGTCAGCACATATCCATTATCCTATTATATTAATCCATTATCCTCTTATATTAATGTGGCGTACATTATATAGTTGGATATTTGGGTGCATAATTCAAAGATGTACTTTTTGAATTTTATGAACAGCTTTATAGCTGCACATATTTATAGCTATATAGTTGGATATTTGGGTTCACACATATTCGGAGATTGAATGGAAGGATAGCGGCCTATGGTCGTTTTCTATCAAAATCGGCCGAGTGGTCACTTCCTTTCTTTAAGGTATTAAGGAAAGCCATATCATCCTCCTCGAAGGACAAAAAGACCATCGACTGCGATGCGAACTATAATAAGGCCTTCTTTGAACTAAAGGAATATCTTCGTAGTCCATCGCTTCTGTCTAATCCTGATGAAGGTGACCAGTTGATAATTTATTTAACCGCCACCATGGAGGTTATAAGCTCGGCCCTTGTCAAGGAAGACTCAGGAGTACAGTGACCGATCTACTATGTAAGTCAGGTCCTTTGAGGAGTAGAAGTTAACTACTATAGAATAAAGAAGCTGGCATTTGATTTGGCCCAATCAGCTAGGAGGCTACAACCCTATTTTCAAGCTCACATCATTGTGGTCCTCACTGACACTCCTTTGAAGCAGAGCCTTAAGAGGCTTAATCGGACAGGGAGAATGACATAGTGGGTGGTCGAACTGAGTGAATTCAATATTCAATACAAGCGAAGGACTGCAATCAAAGGACAAGCCCGGGCTGATTTCATCATAGAACTTATCAACAATGACAACCCACCAGCAAAGGTACAAGTTGTTAACTTAAATCTCAACCATCCTTCTACTTTCTTGATAGGTACTAGCTCATTAGTAGCCGCATGTGGAGAGGAAGGAACGTGGATCATGCAAGTAGATGGGTCAACAACCAGGACCGGGAGCAGATCGAGTATAATTGTCTAAACACCATAGGGCAATATAGTCGAGTACGCTTTTCAGTTCGACTTCCAAACAATGAACAATGGGACGGAATATGAAGCTGCCATCAATGGACTCAGATTGGCTCGAGTGCTAAGGGCATAACACTACAACAAAAATGGTCATTGACAACTTCTAAAAAAGGTTGTAACAGGGGTTAGACAACTTTTTAACAAACATTGTAATATGCGAAGTTGTAATAGGGTTGGCTCCTTCGACCACTTTTTCTGCATGTTGCAAGAAAAAGTTGTAATAGATAAATATTACAACTTTTTTGAAATGTTGTGTAAACTTCTATTACAACTTTTAGAAAAGGTTGTGTATAAAGATATTACAACTTTTAATAAACGTTGTGCAAATGTCTATTACAACTTTTAATAAACGTTGTGTAAACTTTTATTACACTATTTATAAAAGGTTGTGTAAAGCAATATTACAACTTTTTTTAAAAGTTGTGTAAACAACTATTACAACTTTTAATAAAAGTTGTGAAAACTATTATTACAACGTTTATAAAAAGGTTGTATAAACTGCTATTGCAACTTTTATAAAAGGTTGTGAACACTTCTATTACAACTTTTATAAAAGATTGTGAAAACTGCTATTACAACTGGTTTACATAGTTGTTTAAAACTCTACTACAACTTTTACTACAACTTTTATGAAACGTTGCGGCAAAACGAAAAATTAAAAAAAATATAACGCGGTTGCAGCTTTTCCAAATCTCCCTACAGTAGTTGTACACACAACAATTATACAAAGAGAACCAGTATTTCAAACTAGCCCAACATCAACAGATCGTCACAAATCAAGTTGCCAAGCTGCATAGCATCCACTCAAATCAAAGCTTCATACATAAATAAAATCTGTAATACATTCTAGCTCTCAGTTAGAAAACCATGGGCTCCGAGTACTAATACTACAAATGTTCACCCTCAGGCTCCAAATGGCTCACAATAACAATAATGAATAGATTACAAATTGACTCGTATTTGACTGAACTATCATTGTATCTAGGTCTATCTTGAGCTCTCTGAGGCACTGGTTCAACCCTTCTCTGTCTCTCTGGAGATCTCTGAACAATCTCCCCATTCACAAACAATTCAGCTGCTAAATAGTAAGATAATAAAAGGAAAATTGTTAGGAAGTCAGAAACTTCGTTGTTGTTGTTCGATGTGAGATGACATTCTAGGTTAAACAAGAGATAAACTGTAATGAATGGATGGTATCTAAAGCAGATGTCATAGATTATGCGAGAAAGGAATCTAAGTGACCAGATGACATCAAAAGCAGATGATATACACATCATCACCGCATATTAATCATAAAGATGTGCACAGAAAAGATTACTCATGAATATATTATTAATTTTGCAAAATGACAACAATACTATACTCCGCTCATGTTGAAAGTGAAACCTTGAAAGTGAAACCTTGAAAGTGAAACCTCTACATACATTGTCCTCGACTTAGCACTCTTGTGACGCAGAAGGAAGTGCAGTCTCTTACAACCCACAGGAGCTCATTCCAGCATGTAGAATTTTACTGAACTACCACCTAGTCAAACTATAGGATTCAGGATGTTGAAGATGCATATCAAGAAATATGACAAGTATAAATGCCAGAAACAAACCCATACAGATCACATGATAGAAGTGATGATACTATATAAATATGCATCAAAATGATTTGCCATATGATGGATGTTTCTTGTACACAAGAGAGTAGAAGCAATTTACCCTGTCTAAATCAGTATGTGTCGGAGCAACATGGTCATTGCAGGCAATGCAATTGCCTAAAGCAGAAAGCTTCTCGTCAATACGCTGAACAACCACTTGGTCAGGTAGGCAATTCCTCAAGTGTTGCAGCTCTAGAGCAAACAGTAACCAAACAGTCAATACTATCTTTAAGTAGAGCATTTTACGCATTCTGTATGTATTAGCAGAGAATTGAAGAAAAACTACACAGCACATTTTCTGCTAATTGTGAATTTGAGTTGCACATTTGGAAGATCTGGGATTTAAATTCCTTTGGTTTCTTTTGGGAAATTTTTCACATGATGACAGAAAACTAAACTGAATTGTAGTATAAGGATGGTTCTTGCTAATTTTAGTCGGGACAAAGGCCTTTTTGCAAAGAAAGCATAGCATATGAGGATTTTCAGTGATTCTTTGATTGGATTATTGCTTTTGTTTTTGTTGATCCTCAATGTATTAAAGCCTACATATAACAAACAAAACTTACCCAAATGAATGGAGTTGTTCTATGCATTGATGTAGTTGTTATCCTTTAAATTAATATAGGCCTAGAGGTTCGTTGATGGTATTCAAAATTATGGTATTCAATTAACAAGTCTTTTTCTGTGTTCTATCCCTTTAAGTTGTTCTATGCATTATATGCAGATACTGATTTTCCAAAAATTTGATCATGATGAACAAATAACTCGCTTACCCAATCCAGTATTAAGGTTGTTCTAATTTGCTTGCAGTGTTAGTCTCAATATCACTGGAAACAAAAAACACAAAACAACAAGAACAATTACGACTATTCAGTGAAATTGTTGGTATAAAGAAAGAAAATAAAAGAAAAAAAGAAAGAAAAATACTTAGGTTTTTCATAAGGTTGAGACAAAGCAAGGAAGATGATTAAAGGAATGAAGCATCCGATGAGCATTATACCGACTTTTTGACCATGAAAGTGGCTTAATTTCATGAAGATTTTCTTCTTTTGATCCATGATCTTGGCCAAAAAAGAATCGGGTTCCTTGATCTTCTGTTAGAATTAAAGGATGGCATTTGAATTTGTATAAGCTTCACGAATCTAATAAGTAGGTTATTGCCTGCATCAAGAGATATCGAAATGATCCTTAATTAATTTATGTTTTTCTTCAGTAGACTTCATTCATAATGATTGGGACTTAAAACATTTGAAAATTATAACAACCAAGCTATGTTGCATTGTTTTGTTGATTATTGTCACAATTGCTTGCTTCACGATTCTCTATTTGTTTTCTATCAACTGACAATTGGACTTTTGAATGCATGTTAGAAAAGGGAAATAGTTGTTAGGGTGAATAGACCCCTACAAGTAGTGATTTAGATGTATGATTTGTATATGTAATGTGAACTAGCTAGAATTTTTTTGTGATACAATCAAATGTGATCTTGGTGTCTCCTTTTTTTCGATCAGTTTGTATTATGTACCTGAAATGTGACAGACTACTCACGCTCATGTCCAGATTAGACATGCAACCAATCACAAAGAAAATTCAATAAGATTGCTGCCAAAGACCAAAAAATCTCAACTTAATTGATATAATTGCTTTGCAATTATGTTTTAATGGTATTTTACAGTAATCGTGGGGTGAAAACATACAGAGAGCAACACAATTCACTAAGTTTTAGATTTTCTTTGATATGTTTGTATGGGTAAGATAACAAGCTACCTTTCTAAATGCCAAAAAAAAATTATATCACATTCGTAAATTAACCACGTATAAATTTACCCGTGGCAATGGTTCTCCAGCATGAAGTCGGCCTGCATATGCGCAAATGTGAAAGAGTAGAAGGCGTAAAGCTCGTATTTAGTCTTAGACAATACAGGTTATGCAATCATTAATCATTATCAACAATACACACAGCAGTATAGTGAAATGTGACATATTAGGAATAAGCCTTGAACATGCAAAGAAAGAATACATGGACAAAGAGAATATACCCACGGGGGGGGGGGGGGGGGGGGGGGGGGGGGGGGAGTACATTAACAAAATTACAACTTTCATCCAATCCTGTCATCTTGTTTAGCTCCTGTACATTGATGATCATTAGTATATTCTCTTCAAAAGCAAATTAATGTGATGATATAGGAAGGAAGCTAGACTTCTAAGCAGAGCTACAATCTCAAACAAAAAGAGCATACGCACTTACCATGCCCCTAGATATCTGGTACTCATTGTTGTTCAATCCAGTAATAGATGTAGAGCTGCACCATATATTCAAAATGGTGTCAATTTATTGAAAAACCTCAAAGAAAAAAATAGCTTAAAATTTCCTAATTAACCTTTCTATAAATCATCAAAACAACCTTGCTCATCCCCAAATTATAGTGGAACAATTAAGCTTGATGATGACCCTGACAATCAACACCTTCAACCATAACCCTGTTCTCCAATGCTAAGTCAGGCTAACAAAAAGTATCAAGACATGCTAGAATGTAGACCTGGACTCAATCAACTGAACAAAACGAAAGTCGCACGACGCTAAGACATTTATAAACATTGTTTATGAATTCTTTGTTATATAGCATACAATGCATGCTCAAGGTTCAAATGCCAATACATATCAAGGAAATTTTAGCAAGAAATCATTCATTGGCTGAGATATGCATATGGATCCAACATGCAGTTCGATCTGCTCTTATGGGAAATCATGGATCTTCTGCGAGTCACTAGAATTGCTATCCTGGAATGCATGCCAAGGGTTCTCATAGTATACATGGGTCTTCTTGTTAATGGCACAGCTGTTCTGAAACAGAAAGAAGCTTTGCTGATTCATATTGAACAATTCCCCGCTGACTGTTGTTTGTTTGATCTTAATTCTGAATCTTAGTATAATCTTTTTGCCCCAAGAAAACATAACCAGATTAAACAGACATGATTGTTTTCAAGATATACAATGCAAATTTGTAAATTTCTTGCTAAGGAATTTCATCTACATTCTTTGCTTTGTGTTTGTCCCGCTTCCCTTATACTGAGAGAAACGAAAATGCAAATGCAACAAGCCGGTAAGGATTCACCTTCTTGACTTTTAAATACACTAAGCGTCTGAAGTAAAACTGCAGCTATTTTTACATATAACTAATAGAGAGCAACTGCAAAATGCCATATACAACATATATTAGCAAATAGGAATGGTGGTATTACGATAATAAGTAGAACATTAAAGATAACATGAAAATACTGACAAAAGACATCCATAAAGTTCTACAAGACCTTTTAACATAAGTATGATATTAACTTGTTTCAAGATATGCTATGTGAATCTGAAACGTATCGACATAGCCTAAGAATTCAAAACTGAGATACACTGATCCCTGCATAACGGAAAGAACGGGAGCACCCCACAAGATATATTTGGTAAATAGCTTTACTCCTTAAGCACAACATGAAATATGTTGGTAATACTATATTTTTGTTAATTAAATATCAACCACCATGAACAGCATTCTTCTCATCCTAAGAAGCACACAATCAAAACTCCTTGCTTGTTTGGTATAACATACCAATCATAACTAAAATCCTTGCTTGTTTCAAGATATGTTATGTGATTCTCCAAAGGCTGCCCACATCGCTCTGCACTTTCTGCAACGAGAACATCAAGTTCTTCTCCGATTCCCCTCCCTAAATCAACTAGCAGAAAAACAAATCCAGAGTTCGGTGTGTCTTCTAAAAAACCCAATTAATGCTGGGGGGAAAATTATGAGAAATTTTTCTTTTCCCATTCACCTTCTCACATTGCAAACATATCAATTCTTAAGCCAGACCTTCTCAATGAGATTGAGCGAAGACATCACATTAGCTATATCATATAATCTCCTTACTTTGGCTGCATTATTGCCTTGAATAAGAATTCATGTATTTGAGTGCATAAACAAATGAAAAAATAAAATTAAACAAGCAATATACAAAGATAGGTTTATACTTCTAGGTTGAGATGGGTCGTGTACATCACCAAGCAGCAATCTTACAGCCTCATCCAGTGACACAGTGTCCACCTATTAGCAAATTTGCTATAACAAGTCAATGCTCAGCATTTGCAGGGTAGTAACACCGAAACATAAAACTATTCTATAGTAATGGATGCACACAACTCTCTAATATTATGCAAAATGCTGCATAAAAACGATTCTAGTGCCCTACATATATGAACTGAATATGGGTTTTCTTGCATTCAATACAATCGTTATCTTTATCAGCCTATTTGCAAAAACAAATCGAAGCATCCAAAAGATCCAAAAACATTGTACTCTTTGCTTCTCACTTTATGTGTTTCATACTAATTCCCAGTGATTAGACTTCTAATATAGGAGTCATGCCAAATGCCATAACAAATCTTTTATCTGCATGCATTCCACGGTCATAACGTTTTGATGAACAAATCTAAAGCTTGTGTGTATACACTAGCATTACTAAAATTCCGAGAAAAAACACCATTTTTTTTAAAAATCTTCCACATTTTAAGCATGATTCAATAATAACAAATCATAACTTGCATCAACAATCTCAACATTTCAACGAACCAGAAGAAAATCATGCAAGATAAAAGAAAAAAGTCACAATTTTTATTGATCCAAATAAGGATGATATAATGCATGTATAGTCCAATATTGATAACTATGCAAGCTAATATTCCAAATTATATGTTTCAAACTAATTAAAGAAGCAGAATGAAAGGCTAAATGAAAATGAAAAGAATAAATAAAGAACCCTGCACTGGCAACAGTAAAGCAACAATGCAGCACACAAAAATATAAGTTTACATTCACATTCCAAAAGAAATGATTTTCAACTCAACACAAAAAAAAAGACTTTAAAAACTATGAATCAAAAGTAGCTGCCTTTTGATTATACTTATCATCCATGTGAATATGCCACAAAGGTTCCAATGTAAACAGAAGCCCCAAAGTTATGCTCAGTTTATTAATCAATTTTCCAAGCCATCTTAGTCTTCAATACACAAGCTGATATAACAATAGACCCACATTCTCAAACTTCTCCTTGTTCCTTTTCAAACAAATAAAAATGATAAAATCCAAAATCCAGATGCTTAATATAATATTATCCTCCGACTTACACCTCAATGAGCCATTCGCCATTTTTGTTGACACAGAATTAGAGACACATCATAAAAATTAAGTGCCACTTCTCATATCTTTATAACTAAAAATAATGCAAAGAGCAATGGCTACCTGCAATTCGAAGCCTTAATGTTACTACTTGTTTTCAAACATCAACTGTCCAATAGATATTTGAAGTAAAAGGAAATCTAAAACAAAATGCAACCTGAAACTGTGACCTCTAAGCTAATGACAATAAAGCTCTAGTAATCAAAAACACTAAAACCCAATTTTTGTCTAAAATTTAATATTCATGTACCATTTTAATAGCACACTCAAATTTCAAAAGCAAAGCCAACCCGCATTATTTCAATGAGAAGTAGTACAAAATTCGAAATGAAACACAAAGAATCACCTGCCCTTTGTGCTCTATAATCTTCTCCTTATGAAATCCTTCACGAATTAACTGGAACATCCAATCAAACACCATAAAAATCAAAACTTTAATGAAAATAAAGAAGAAAAATTGGGAAAAAAAAGATTCATGTTTACCTCTCCAGCTCTTTTCGCAGCATCCACGGCGACTGCGAGGAACTCCAAACGGGAATCCGATCATTAGCATTTTTAAAAAAATTTGAACTCCACATCGAAATTATGAAATTTTGAGGCATTAAACTGATAAAATTGACTATTTGGAAGAAAAAAACGAAAAGTAGAAGAAGAATAAAAAGAAATGAGAGAAAATAAAAATGAGTGTGTAGAGAGTACGTGCACCGTTGTTAGCCATTCTCGGCCGTCTCTCTCTTCCTCCCACGTTACTGTGAATGATCCAAGGAAGCAGAAAGCATGGCAACAGGGCCAGTTATATCATCCTCAATCTATAATGGCATGGTTGATGCTTCTTTTGCCATTATATCATCCTTATTTGGCTTGGGGGAGAGGAGATCGCGAGCTACGGCTTGGGGGATATGAGATCAGAGCTAGGGTGAGATAGAGCTAGGGGAGAGGGGAGAACGAAAGGAGCACGCGAGCTAGGGCTTGGGGGAGAGGAGTTCGGAGCTCGAGCGAGATGGGCCTAGGCGAGAGGGGAGAACGAGAGGAGCACGCGAGCTAGGGTTTGTGGGAGAGGATTTCGCGAGCTAGGGCGAGATGGGGCTAGGCAAGAGGGGAGAACAGATTGTCCTTTCTTCGCCCAATTTCTCCTAGGCATAACAGCGCCAAGTGTTGTTTAGCAGAAATTACAGAATTGCCATCATCCAGAATTCCTTTAAGCATTTCTGCAGTGGACGCACATTTGATGTCACGAGCAGCAAGACAAAGTATAGCCACATCAACTTGGTGTATATATGCGAGAGCATGTACGTTCAATTCCTTCTTAGCATTCACCAGCGCCTGCATATCCTTCAGATTGGTGCAGGCTTCGCCAGTGGCCTCATCAGATCCATCAACTTCCTCTGCGACAACTGGCCTCGGCTGGTCAGCGACATCGCGACGGGTACCCTCGACGATAGGATCGCCGAACAATCGCTGCGACGCTCGGTTTCCGGCCAGCTCAAGCGTGATCCTGGTCTAGCCAGTTTTTTAAGGGAACAATGTTGCAGTGCGGACTGATCTGGGATCATAACCAGAATATGGCCCAACGCCAAGTGCCTGAGAGCGATCGTGATGGGCTCGATGTCGCAGTACGTACATATGCTCGAGTTTTACAACCGAGGCCTTCCAATCGTGAGCATGTGTTGGCAAGGGGTGAGCATATGTTGGCAAGGGCTGCATCTGAGCAACAATTTGAATTGGAGTGGGAATGGCACATGCATAATTTTCCAAATATCGGTTTACTCCAAGCGCTCTCCACGATTGCAATTTGATTTGGCCCTTTGGATAGCATCCGTCGACCACAATTTTTAATAAACAATTTTACAACTTTCAGAGAAAAAAAGTTGTAATAACCCTTTTTAACAACTTTTAGAGAGAAAAACGTTGTGGTGTCTAAATTAACATTTACAACTATTCACGAAAAAAGTTGTAATACCCATTTTTTTACAACTATCCACGATAAAAGTTGTAATTAATAATTTTTACAACTTTCAAAGAGAAAAAAGTTGTGGTGTCAAAATTAACATTTACAACTATTCAAGAAAAAAAGTTGTAATAACCATTTTTTACAACTATCCACGAGAATAAAGTTGTAATAAACATCTTTTACAACTTTCAGAGGAAAAAAGTTGTGGTAGACATTTATTACAACTATCAAAATAGAAACGTTGTCTCATGAAAGTTGTAAATGACTAGTTTTGTTGTAGTGTAAGTTGTTTACCTCCACAACGACTCTAACCTGATAGTCCACCAATTGAACAGAAGTTACGAGGCCTGAGAGGAAATGATGTAGAACTACATGCAAATTTCCAAAGCTGAGATATCCAAGTTCAAACAAGTGGAGATTCATCACGTACCAAGGTCAAAGAATCTTCGAGCTGATGCCTTATCAAAGATTGTGTCATCATCACCAGTAGGGTTAAGACAAGCTGCATACGTGTAACATCTCCAACACCTAAGTATACCAAAGAGGAACTGCTCTGTGTCGATCAAGGAACTACGTTGATGGATTCCATAATCAAATATCTCAAAACTGGGGAGAAATCGACTGACCCAATAGAGGTACAAAAGTTGGAGTGGTGTGCCTACCAGTTTGTCTTAACGAAGGCTTGCTGTATAAGAGGAGATGGACCAGATATGATGCACTTCCCTACCTCAAGTACTTAACTCCATAGGAAGTAGATTATGTGATCAGAGAGATCCATGAAGGCGACTGTGGAAATCATTGTGGAGGGAATGCATTAGCCTTGAAAGCAATGAAGCAATGCTATTATTGGCCGACCATGTTCAAAGAGGTGATCGAGTAGCGCGGAAGTGCCCCACATGCTAGAAGCACCATGACATGACTCAACCCCCCGGTGGACCTAATCCCCATAATCAGCTCAAATCATTTTGCAAAATAAGGATTGGATATCCTAGGCCCGTTCACACCACCAAGCAGACATCAGAAATTCTTGGTCGTAGCAATAGACTATTTCACCAAGTGGTTCGAAGAAGAGCCTTTGGCTTGCATCACTTGGAAGGAAGTTAAAAGTTTTGTGTGGAAGTCGATTGTCTGTCGGTTTGGCATCCCTCGTTCCATTGTAACAGACAATGAAACACAATTCGACAGTGTCAGGTACAAGTAATTTTATTCGAAGCTGAAGATCAATTTACACTTCGCTTCTGTGGCCCATCCTCAATCTAATGGACTAGCAAAGGCAACTAATAAGTGTATCCCGGAGCCGTTACGGAAGAAAGTAGGAGAAGCTAAAGGCGTGTGGCTAGAATAGCTCCCCGACTAATTATGGTCATACAGAATGACTTGTAAAGGCTCGACAGCAAAGACCCCTTTTATGTTTACTTATGGGTGTGAAGCGGTCATTCCTGTTGAAGTAGGCGAGGAGCCTCTTCATCTCAAATACTTTGATGAAGAGAGAAACTCAGAAGGACTCGATCTCAACTTACAATTGATCGACGATGTCAGAGATCAAGCCCTTACTACCCTCGTCAGGAAGAAGGATCGTTTGTCCTGCTATTACAATTCCAAAGTTCGAGGGCAGAGTTTCCACATAGGCGATCTCATGCTATGAAAGGTTGTTTTCTATCCAGAGATTGCTCAACAAGGAAAGCTCGTCGCAAAGTAGGAGGACCACTATAAGGTGACTGATGTCCTCGACACAGCCACCTATCAACTCTCCACAATGGAGAATAAGGAGCTCACTCATTCCTGGAATGTAGAGTACTTGCAAAAGTACTATTAAAAAGTATGCAGGCGAAAAGAGTGAGTTGTATCAATTATTATTTTCATTTTTATTTTGTCGTGCTAATGGATGCTTCAAAAATACGAGATTGGACATGCCTTGCCTAAATTATGGATATGACTCATCGTCGGTCATAAGTCAAAGGCGCCACGTCTCTCGCCACCGAACAACCCTTGTCATCGACCATAAGTCGAAGGGGACATGCCCCTTGCCACCGAACGAACCTCGTTTGTCGGCTGTGAGTCAAAGGTGCCATGCCCCTCGCCACTGAACGATCTTTGTCATTGACCGTGAGTCGAAGGGGCCACACCACTCGCCATCGAACGACCATCGTCGTCGGCCGTGAGCTGATGAGGCCATACCCCTCGCCATCGAACGACCCTCACAGTCAAACAAAAGTCGAGAAGCTGTTCTCTCAAACTTTTCACCCTTATAAGTGAATCCTAAGCTACGCTATGAGGGATTGTTGTGACAAGAGTGAATCGATCATTCCAAGCCTAATGATTCAATGATTCAATCTTAGACATTCTTCCATGCTTAATCTTGAATCGTTGAGGGTGCATATATAAGGGAAATAACAGAACAACTTATTTTTTTAACAGAAGCTCAGTTTTCTAAAAAAAATTTCCCAGATCAATTTTTGGCGAAAGTAAATAGCTTTCTTAAGCAGGGGCGATCTACGTGAAACATTGTGCCAAAACGTGCCAAAATTTTATTAGATACTAAAGATTTACAACTCGATTACAAGGAACTGTCGCCCCTTGGAGCAAGGAAATCCTTCAAAGCATGGGCGACTCTAGCGGCCTTGGTCCTTAGGGCCTTGGCCGAAACTGCCTAGTGTTCCAAATCTGCTATGCGAGTTTGTAACTCGGACAATTCTCGCTCAACTTTTGCTTTGGCATCCAGTGCTTTATTCACATCTTCCTTCAGCTTCTTATTTTGACATTCAAGTTTTGAGGCTCTTTTCTCAGCTACATCCACTCTTTGGCGATCATAATTGAGTCGGGCCTTCATGCCTGTCGCCTCCAAAGCCCGATGACGAAGCTCCATCCTGAATGTAGACAGCTGAGTGAAACCTGAGTCAGACAGATAGATGATGTTAGTTCTTGGGTTCAAGACTAACGTTGTTTTGATGATGATCAATACATTATGTTAGTGTGATAATCAATCGTAAGTTTTAGTCTCAGTTTATCTTAATGATTTTATGTTGATGAGACAAAGCATAATACTTGGAGGATATTACAAGGGTTATCTGAAAGACCTCCAAGAGTGATGGAGTGCTCAAGCTTGGATGAAGTTATAAAGATCATCTAATGAAGCCAAAGCTTGGAGCATGATGATGGATGGACATCGAGAGAAGCATTGCCAAAGCTTGGGGCTTGATGAAGGGAAGCTCATCAAGGAGTGCCAAAGCTTGGAGATGATGGGAAGCATCAAGGTATTGTGAGCTTGAAGACTTAGACTCTAGGAGATGTAATATGTAATCCATGTAATTTCAATTACTTGCATTTCTCTTTTTGAGTCTAGGATTACTGTAATGCCTTGATAGATGGTCATACTCTTATGCATATGAATTTCACCATCTTAGTGAGCCTTAGGATTATCATAGAATCCAACCATATAGGTTCATCAAGCCAAAAGACTCATTTGGAGTCTCTGGCTCTCCAACAGTCGCCTGATGAAGGTTTTACAGTTGACTGAGTGATTTCAGTCGCCTGTCGAGCCTTCTACAGTCGACTGTGATGCATAGCTCAAGTCAACATTTCTATTGACTCTTCTTGAGCTTTTCGCATCAGTCGACTGATGTTCAATTTACAGGCGCATGTATTTCTACAGTCGCATGTGAATTGGTCGACAGTCGACTGTGCGCTTCTTGCATTCTCTGGGCTTCATCCCAATTTGCAAGACAGTCGCTTGTTGCTGTTTTTACATTCGCCTATATATTTACAGTCGCCTGTGAAATGGCCATCAGTCGTCTGAAATGCGTAAGTGCGAAAATTGCAACTCTCTCTGTTTTACTTCCATCCTCTGCAACAGTCGACTGATGAAGGATATACAGTCGCATGTCTATTTTACAGTCGAATGTACTTTGGTCATCAGTCGCCTGTATGCATAGTGGGAGAAAGTTGCAATTCTCTATTTTTCTCCATCCCTGCAGCAGTTGCCTGATGAAGGTTATGCAGTCGAATGTCTGTTTTACAGTCGCCTGTGTAGTCTTCTACAGTCGACTGTCTTGGCTCATATTATATTCATTGGGATTTTTCTAGCCGTTGAACAGTCGACTGTCATTTGTTCATCAGTCGACTGTCTGTGCCGTAAACTGCTAAAATCTAGCTGTTGCAGATTTCTTCCCTTTGGGGTTTTGGCTGTGTTTATAGGCTCTTCTTAGCTTCCTATATATAGGAGTTGGCTTAGTCATTTAGAACTCTTGAAAGTATCAGGAAATCATAAAAGATCATTTAATGTCTTCTCTAGCCTCTCCTCCCACATTCCCTCATTAGAGCTTCAATCTTATGATATAGCATCTAAGCTCTAAGGAATTTCTCCAAGGGATTTCAATCTCATTCCTTTTCTTGGAGATCAGCTTTCTTCATTTCATACACTCAAGTGAGAAGTGTTAGGATTCATTCCTAGAAGAGAGAAAGATCATCAAGTGCAATCAAAGCCTCATCTCAAGCACTTGAGTTTCACTTGCATGCCTTCTTCATCGCATTGGTAAGATCATAGCAAAGCATAGGTACGTGTTATTTTGTTTCACCTTTATGATACCCCTAATTCTCTTTGTGGGAATTAGTTACTCTCTTTGTGGGAGTTACTCTCTGTGTGAGAGTTTGGTTCTTTCTGTGTGAGAGAACAAAATCCTCTGTGTGAGGTATCTTTGTGTGAGCGTAAGGATATCTCTTTGTAGGAATCCTAAATCCTAAGTGTAAGGTCTCTCTGTGTGAGAGTAAGGATATCTCTTTGTGGAAATCCAAAATCCTCTGTGTGAGGTATCTCTTTGTGGGATTTGTATTCACTTCTCTGTGTGGGAATATAGTGAATACTGGTGTGGCTGGACGTACCCAAGTTTTGGGGAACCAGGGTAAAATTCTTATGTTTATTGTTGTTGTTGAGCACTCTGTTTAATTTCCGCTGCTTATTGTGCTTTAATTTCAGTAACTTTTAATTAAGCACTTTGCTTGCCATTACACTATTCACCCCCTTCTAGTGTGTGTGTAGCCCCGCAGGGTCTCTTACAGATGACACAAAGAAGAAATGGAATAATTGACGACTAACGTGATACATGCAACCCACCATGAAGTTGCTAATCTCTTACAATCCATCCCTTGAAGAACCTCACGATCACGATGAAGGATGGAGTTCTCCATCAGATGATCGGTCGTCCCAAAATCCAAAAAGGTGGATACGTATCTCTATATAACAAATGGAGGTATGTGGTAATCTCCTCTAATCACTTCTTGTGCACAGGAAGAATGCTGATTCAGTAGTAAAGCTCACACGTAGTCCGAGGCTATTGGACCCACCAAAGGTGTTGGCGGGTCGATTCCACCCCATGACCACCTATCCTTGGGATGACTCAGAAGGGGTACAATTAGTGTTTGATAAACTTCACAATCAGTCGACTGTGTTTGAACAGCAGAGGAAGGAGAGTATGCCCTTGTCCAGGGTGGAGGTCAGAACGGTTACGTTTTTGACTCGGCTTTTCTTTCCAACATTCTCCTTATCGAATGAGGAGAGACTCCTCTTATTGTGTAAAGATTCTATAGGTTTTGGGTCCGTGGCTGGTGGAGGAATGTTCAAAACAGGAATGTCCGAGGTATCGTTCTAAGACGAGGACCAACCCATGCAAATAACATTCGGGCCGATAGTCAATGGCAAGGAAGTTTGGAACAACGACCATGAGGTCATCCTAATATCTTTTCCTTCGTCGGACGAGCTTTGACTATGGATGGATGAAGGTCGAGCAGAGGCATTACCTGCCAGTTTCTTCCTTCGTTGTTCTTGGCGAAGCTTACGCACCTCTAGGGGCAAACTCTCGGATGTTCTTATAGCCATCTCTGCAAACGAGAAATGCAATTAATGTGAATGGTCGTAAGGGGAGCGATGAAGCAGTATATATTACCAGGATTCCGCAAGAATATCTTCATCCAATCTTCCTCTAACAAAAATATGATCGTCCTCTCTTCTGGTGGCCAACTCAAAAAAAATTTGGTTGCCTTGATCCCATCAGGAGATAGTCCCGATTTTTTGAAAATATGAGAATTAGGAGTATTCCAATGAGTAAGGAGCGAACACATACTAGGAACGAAAATGAATGCAAATCTATCTTTCCAATTATGGCCTGAGCTCAGAAGATCACAAATGAGTTTTATATTCTTACGTGCGACGATGTGAAATCATATCGCACGCGAGTCAATCCTTACTTGAAGGAAGTGCTGAAACAACCAAATGGATGGTTTTATTCCACAAAGCTCATGAAGCATGTTGAAACAAACATTGGAGAAATAGCGCTAGTTGCAAGCTGGCAGAGGGCAAGTTCCAAAAAACTCAAAATCTCTAAGATAAAAGGATGGAGAGGAAAACAAAGACCGAAAAGGAAGGATCTCAAATATACTCCAACTTCTTGTCTCTGAGGACAAAAAATTCTTTCATTTAATTCTGTAATCCTGAGTTTATAAGGAGAAGAAAGATAATCTGAATGGATTTTGATAATTAGATCGAATGATAGCTCCGGCACATTTTCCGGAATCTCTTGAGGCATGGTAAATGAATCATCAAATCGAAGAATATGAAATTGTGGTTCCATGAGGAGTCCCTTCCCTTTCCCAGGGACCAGGATATACTGAGAAGGTCAAAGACGTCGTAAAAATTCAGATGGAGTGGTTCTATGATCTTCAAAGGAGGCCACATGATCGAAAGAACTAAAAAGAGAACAAATGAAAAAGGGTGCCTACCTTAGCAAGGTCAGATGACTGTCAAAGTGAGGAAAAGCAAGAGCAAGCTTTCCAAAATACGGAAACAAAACAAGTTTGTCTCTTTGTTTCTCCCCATTTATATTGAAACGTCGAAGACCAAACCAAATTTGGCCTTTCGATTCCAAATCTGGTGCAACAAAAATTTCAAAATCTCAAGGCGAGGCGATGACCAAAACAAGAGGTAAAGGATTTTAGCGGCAGAAATCAAATATGCCCGCTTCAGTTGCCATGCCCATTTAATTTGATTTCACATCTTTCAGTCTCAATCAATGCCTTTCTTGAGCACGAATGATGGGGGTCATTGTTGATAAATGGGTTCGGCCCATGAAGCGTGGATATATCGATACAGCCAGAAAAGTGTAGCCCACTTGAAAGGGTAAGCCTCTGCCCAATAATTCAACATCCCATCTTGAGAGGATGAACTATTACTTATTCAAAGGGACAGATCATGTTCCTGTTGGGGTCCTGCTAATTATGTGGGAATGGTTAACATGGTCTGAATAAATGGGCTGATGATGCGCTCCAGATTTTGGGCTGAATAAATGGGCTGATGATGCGCTCCAGATTTTAACCCGAAAACTACCGCAAGTGCATGGTGTCAAAGCTTTGTAATATAGTGAAATATCGAACCCACGGGTAGGCAGATGCTTATATAGTCTTGGGTTTTGTTCTAAATCTCAGAAAAGTGTTAGTTGGTGTATTTAGAAATGTTGTCACTTTTATCTTCTCAAATAGGATTATCAGTAATATAAAAGAATAGGACAATAAGAGTCACCGCTAGGATCGTCGAATGTCAATGCTAAATTAGAATTCTTATGTTGAATTGGCTTTATTAGGGAGAGATTGTCGCATCTAAGATGTAAAACTCATGACCGATTATCGTTGTGCCACTCGTCTAAAGTATCCCGTGTTTAGCCCCACCATCATGGATAGCCTCACACGCGATTCGTGCCTTACGATCGACAACTATTCTCAATCTATAATATTGCCACTGTCGTGGATATAGCTTTTATCTCTGATTTGGTGGCTCTCATTGACGCTACTGTTGTAGTCATCAATCAGTAATATAGGACGCCTGTGGAAACCATCAAAGTGCATGCCATTGTCATGGTCACAAACTCCAATTGAATTCACTATCGTGCCTAATTAAGTACATAGGTTATCCGACCAAGATGTGTGCCACTGTCGTGGTCAAAAATCCTATTTGGAATCTCCTACAAACTTGGCTGGATCAACCAAAACACATTCCTTTTATACCAAAACAACATAAAAATCCTAACTTTACATCTAAATCCCAAGATCCTAGTGCTAATCCATTAGCCCTAGATAATACTACTCATAATTCATGGAAAGATCAATAAAAGATTCAATAAAAGATTCAATAAAAGAAATAGAATTCATGATCGCAATAGAAAACATAAAAAAAGCATATAAAGATGAGAGATCATTACCAAAACGTCAAAGATCAATACTCAAGCGCAGAGAATTAAGATCACAAGATTCCAAGCAAAAGCGATTAATAAAAATCCAAACTTTGTCTTCAACAATAACGACGGCTCTCAAAACTCCCTAAGAAAACTCAAAACTAAAACTAAAACTAAGAAAAATAAAATTATCTCCTAATCTGGGGTAAAAATTGTGCTTATATACAAATGATGTGGACCCCATAAAAATCTGGAAAATTGGCTTCTTGGGCCTCAAATTTGATGGGCCGTAGTGCCCTACTCGGTTGAGTAGTGGCACCGCTCGGTTTGGGATGAGAATGTGCATGCCCAAAGCCTGATTGGGCTTCCAATTAGTCATGCCACATCATCATCCCTTCAAATCCTTCACTAATTTTTCTAGAATTAGTGAAGGATTTGAAGGGATGATGATGTGGCATGCCCAATTGGAAGCCGAATCGGGCTTTGGGCATGCCCATTCTCATCCCTACGCTCGGTCGAGTACCGATACGCAGCTCCACTTGGTGCATCTTCAAATTTAAGGTTGATATGCGCTGCTCGGTCGAGTAGTGCCCTGCTCAATCGAGCTGCACTCCGCTCGATCGAGCTGTGTTCTGCTCGGTCGAGCTACAGTAGGCTTGAAAAGTCTTCAAAATCATCATACTGTCTGGATCCTATTCGGTCGAGCAGCTGGTCTACTCGATCGAGTGGCCTTGGGCTCTTAAATCTTGGCCAAGTGTTGGAAATATTCGTAGCTGGCCGAGTTAATCCGACATAGTAGCTTCTCCACTCGGTCGAGTGGTGCATATCCATTCTGAAGCCCTCATCTTTGATTGGATGTCAGCTCGGTCGAGTGCGGATGCACTGGACCGAGCAGCCTGTGAAACAAACCATGTTGCTCTTTTGGGCTTCTTCTCTCATACGCATCTCCTCCTCTCCTCCAATCTTCTTCTTCACCTCGCCGAACATCTATTGAACCTTGCCAATGATGCTCCGGGTGGCATGGTGTGTCCATGTCCTATAATTGCTCTGATTCGCTCCAAAGTTCCTGAAAATCCACAATTCTTTACGAAACTCGAATATATCGTTAAACACATGATAATTTATATAAATGTGAACTTTGGATGGCGAAAATGATATGAAATGATGCGATAAAGTTATAGAAAATATGGACACATCAGCTGACATTATCAACATTCTGGAGGGGATCCCACTATCATAAAAGAGATGCCGTTACATATTAGCCATGAAAATCATCTATTATAAATAGGGGGGAGGACAACAAAAGAAGGGTTCAGACTCTAGAGGCACGGAATACTAGGTACTCTGACAAACTCATCTCCTTCCATTCTTAAATTTCTTCCTCCAAATGCTTGAGGTGACTGGTTCAGGATGATCTCCCTTGGGTCGATCTTGACAGTCCTGAGCCATTCTTAAGTCCTTACTAATTTAAGCATCTGAGGGGATTTGGGTCGAAACCCAGATCTGACCCCCTAATGACTGTCTTTGATGCTGGTCATTTGAGGCACGACCCAGCAAAAAGGTCGAACAGTCGATGTATTCGACTATAAGATCGATTGAGCTTCAACCCAGTGCTCTCAACTCATCATACTTCGACCATAGTTCTATTAACCAAGGGTCCCACACCAACAGCTGACGAGGCTCCATTTCATCAGAGGAGTCCACGTGAGTCACAGTTACTGTTGACTGGAACCTGGTTGTCAACAACAACCATAACCATAGGAGTGACATAGAGGATTACAAAGATAAAAAATACCAAATAACTTACCATTATTTCAAACGTGATGTTTATTACAATTACAGTAATTGTCTTAATGGCATTCATTCCCTAACACGTTGGCCTTTAGTTTGGAATTAGTTTTGGAAATCTAGTTATATGGTTGCTGTTGCAGGGTAGAACTCACGCATAATGATTTATATTACAGGGAACCAAGGGCACGATGGTTAGGTTTATGAGGGGATGAGGGTAGGCTGTTTAACAGGTGATTTGTGTGATGAAGAGGCTAAGCACACAACGAGGACCCGCCATGGAATCAATTCCTCCAAGGACTCTGCCTTACGACCGCACTGCAGGAGGTAAGGACGGAGCGGAATCCAAGACGATGGGCTAACCTGCACAAGGAGCAGCTTGTCAGAAAGGCCGGGTTAGGGTTCAACCCTTAGCCTCTCCGATGCCTAAGTTGGTAATAGGACTTAAAGCGGGGGCCGGGCACGCAGGTCGGACTAAGAGTGAGTCGACCGTATGTGTCGAGCTATCGGGAGTAGAAGAACAAAGATATGGAAGACCTTTGCTCTTGTATGTGGATAATGAGATTCAGAGCGAATTTGCCAACCCCTTCACCGTTGGAGGCGAATGGGTATTTATACCTGATGCAGGTCGTTAGGTGAGACTGACCTGGCGTGCTGACTCGACGTGCTGAGCTGGCCCAACTGTCAGCAGAAGCTTCGGACGAGGGTGTCTGGATCAGGGGTGTCAGCCATGCTTTTGTTAGACAGTGCGACGGCTAAGGACGCTTATGTCAGGTTTTTATGGCCGAAAGCATTAAGTGTCAGGGGGCGCAGTAGCCAGGGGGTGCTTTGTCAGGTGGTAGGGCGGCAAAAGTGTCAGTGGTGTCCTTGTACTAGGTTGTTTGTCGTGTCCGATGTGCCAAAAAACTGTCGGAGCGCCTCCTAGCGATGGGTTGCCGGACCTGCCCGGATTGAGGATGAGCGCTCCAGATGTACACTTTGCGTGCCGTCCCTGGTGAACCAGGGGAGAACGAGTGCGCGTCCCGCTATGACCGTGGTGGTGAGCGCCCTATCAATGGCCGAGGTGGAGTGCGCCCTTCCCCCAGTTGTGTCGGACTGTAGGATCGACAGGCGGCCTATGGGCCTATAAAGATCGGGCGCAGAGCACCCTGTCGCTGGGTCGGCCACTCTTCAAGGGGGAGGGATGAGCCGGCAGGTATTTCGGCGGTCTGGGATGGAAGGTCGGACTATCACAATCTTCAGGTCGTAATAATTTCCCCCGGCATTTGAGCTCGAGGTGGAAGCCCGACTTGGCTCGGATGACGTAACACTTCCCCTACCTCGAAACGGCGGTTCGGATTTCGATTTGCGCTCGGGAGTGGTGACGTAGGTCTTGGAATTCCCGCAGTGTTGGCCATTATTGCGATTTGAAAATGCAAGAGGGAAATCGAAGCGCCCCCACTGTTGAACTTGCGACGCGTGGATGAGGTAACGTTCACGCCAGTCGAGGCGTCAGGGATGCTCTGATGGGCACCGGGTGGTGGCGTATCGACGATCGAGATGGCTTGTTGTCTTCTATAAGTATGGGAAGAAGGAGATCAGCAGAAGCTTTCTTCCGATTTCAACTCTTCTTCGTGCTTTCCAGTTTTTGTCAGTCGTTCGCTGACTTGTCGCTGTTGCCTTTGTCAGAGATCCGTTTCCGATCATCCTTTCAGCTCGGATGCTCTGCTAGGTAATCCCTATATCCTTTAATCGATGGCTTCTTATTTTGACTTCGGAGGGGGTAGTAGTGCAGTGACAGAGGAGTCAATGGAAGTGGAGAGGTGGTGGTGGGCGCAGAGGCCTCAGAGAAGGAGGATGTGGCGCACTGATGTACCGAGGGTGATTGAGGCAGTCAGGTGTAGACCAGACAGGATCAATATTAGGGAGATTCGAGTGCAGTTCGTGCGCCCGCCCTGTGAAGCGCGAGTCCCGGGACCTGAGGAAAGGGTGTGTTGGCCTGGGGACAATGAAGTTGGGGTTTACACCCGGTCCTTCGAGTTGGGACTTCGCTTCCCGATCCACCCTTACCTCCTACACCTGATGAACTTTCTAGAGCTGCCGATCTTCGCCTAGGCGCCCCGTTCCTGGGGCTTGCTGGTGGGGTTCACCGTGCAATGCTTTGCCATCTCCCTAAGTTCGTCTCTGGCGCTGTTTCAGCACTTCTTTGTAGTTCGGAAGAGGGGGATGTACCACTACGTCTGCATGAAGAGGGGGCAGGAGCTTATCATCGGGGTGCCCGTCGATGTTGGTAGGTGGATGGAGGATTTTGTCTTTGTTGATATGCCAGTCGACACGGTGCTGATGTCGAATTGGGGGGCATTGAACCCTCTGGTGAATGAGAGGGTTGAGCTAACCAGTGAAGACCTGGCGAAGGCGCAGATCTTGGCGGAGCTGCCCGAGGCGCGCCGTCGGTTGGCGAACTTGACGCAGGACAGTCTGCTCGCCCAGGATTTTTGGTCCCAAGGTAGTTTGAGTCTGGCGAGCCTTTATGTAGGCTTACCCTGATCTTTCTTTTCTTTGTAGATGGGGATGCAACACTTTCGCCAGAGGAGGTGTCGAGGGCTGCCTAAGTGTCGGTCGGGGAGAGCGCCAACCCTCATGATAAGGTTAAGAAAGCGATGGGCGAGGAGGGGCATGTAAAGGAGGTGTCCGAAAAACGGGGTGCTGAGGTCTTGGACGAGGAGGGGGCGAACCAAAGGTGAATGGTGTCCGAATCTGGCGCCTCTTCCGGTCGAGCTGGCGAGGGCCTCCCCGAGGGTTCACCCATTTGGGGAGTGGTCCTCACGGTTCCTACGTGGGTACCCGAGGTAGGCAAGCCTCGCAAGGCATCCCCGGTCCCGAAGTGGCCTTACGGGATCCCCCTGTGTGTGATGGGAAGGGAGACAAACCCGAGCTACGAGAACGCTCTTATCCGCTTTAAGAGGACAAAGGCTGAGGTCGAGGCGCTTCCAAGCGATAGTCTTCACCGGCCGACCTATCGGATAGGCCGTGATGAGTCGATATTTGAGGACACCGGGGTGGCGGCGTGTTTAGCGGAGTATTGTATGCTCCCGCGGGATTGTGAGTCCCTGACCGCGTGGGGGCAAAGCGGCTGTGTGGATCCGCTGTGTGGCACATCATGCAGGTAGGCCGAATTCCTTGTCTCACCTCCCAAGTTTTCTTTGCTTGTGTCCGAATGAGTGGGGTCTTTTTGTAGATGGTCACGGCTATGGCGACCATGCAGCGCCAAACTCCGGTGGCTGCCATAAAGGCGGCTCTCGACAAGGCGAGGGTCGATCTTAGTGAAGTCAGAGAGAAGCTGAGGGAAAAGGAGGCGGAGCTGGAGCGAGTCGTGGCGGCCTATGAGGTTGAGAAGGCACGGGACTCGTACTTCGATGCATCGAAGGCTACGGTAGAGCGCCAACTCCTGGAGGGGGAGCGGGAGCGGGCCGATGTCCTGGCGAGACACGCCGAGGAGATGGCTAGAAAGAAACGGGTAATCAAGGTGCATGCAGGGCAGATAGCCGACCTGAAGAAGACCATCGAGGCGGAGTGGATGGAGAAGGGTATCCTGAAGTAGCAGCTGGAGGAGAGACGGGGGGTTAAGCACGACGTGATCGAAGCTGCTATCTGCTGTTACCATGACGAGCATGTCGTTTCGCTGTTGCAAGAGGCGAGGGAGGCGGGAGTTTGCCAGGTGGCGAGGGAAATGGGGGCTCAGCCGGCGGAGAGGTGACGATGCTGAGGACTTAGAGTAGGGGAACTTTGTCTCTTTTTGTATGGCCGGCCAGGGGCCGGGCCCGAAGTGATGTTGTATTCTCGGCAGGCTCCGTGAATAGCCTCCCCGTTTAAAATAAATGAAATGGATTGATTTTGTTTTGGTTTCTTTTCCTACTTGTTTGGTGTGTAGACTGTTTGATTGTGAGGGTATAATTGCCCCCAACATCCCTCTGTCGACGACTGCTGAGTCATGGGGAGAGGGAGGTTGAGACATAGTACGTTTGTCAAGGGTATGAGGGTGAGCTCGGGGCGAAGTGAGGTGTTCTGCCAAGGACTTGTGCGGATGGTCGGTGCCACAGTTCGGCCGCGATTGTTTGCCACACAATCTTTCTGGCCACATTAATGGTGGGAGGGCCCTGCTTGGGCCTGAGTAAAGGAGGAGGCGGGAGCGAAATCATTAAGATTCGGCGCAATTATTTCGAATCGAAAGAAGGCGAAGATCGAAGCGTCTCGGTGTCCGTTGCACAAACCGATGCGATCTTTTCAAATCGGTGGTGGATGGAAATCGAAGTGGTTAGGCCACTCTTTGGGTGACGCGTGGTGGATGCACAGCTGCTATCAGTCGAGACGTCACACCGTGCGGATCGAAGCGTCAGGGAGCGCAGATCCTCGACACGTGGCGGGATTTCTACGGCTATGATCATTCGGGGCATCTTATAAATGGCTTAGGGTGGGAATGAGTGAGGGTTTCTCACTTTCAAAGTTCTTTTAAGCATGTGCAATCACCGTAGATTGTCTAGTTCTCGCCGTAGTTGCTGTCGGAGATCAGTTGCCGTCGGAGCGTCGTCGTCGAAGCCGTCGACATCATACAGGTATTGAGTCTCTTCTCTCTTGTTGTCTTCATCAACGTCTTCCCTCCACTTACCGAGGCCAAGGGGGGTGGAGGAAGAAACCTCTGGCGTGGATACGGCGCAGGGTACCGGGGATAGGTCGCCAGAGAGTAGGAGTTGGACCATGGGGGTGAGCAATCAGTGGGCTCGCCCTCGGAGGCCCCGGAGGCCCTGCGGGACCCAAAGAAACGGAAAGGGCCTGTGGTTAGGACCGCCAAGATCACTACTCCGATAGCCGTTACAGTGGCAGAGGCTGGAAAGGTGCCCGACGAGATCTTTGGTGTGAAGTCGGTGCTGAGGACGTCCCTTTCAGAAATCAACGAGTCATATATTAGGCCGCCATATTCCGTCCGGGAGCCAACCGCACTGGAGAGGGTGTGTTTTACGGGAGACTATGAGGTGGGGGTGTACATGGCATGCTTCCAGCAGGGGCTGCACTTCCCCCCATCCCTTGGTGCTGGAAATTTTGAATTTTCTAGAGCTGCCGCTGTTCTGATTGATGCCGAATTCCATCAGTGTGATCATCGGCTTCCTGGTGCTGTGCGTGAGTAACGACGTCTGCCCGTCCATGTCCCTCTTCTGGCATTTCTTTGTGGTGAAGAAGATGAGATCCTATTATTATCTGTCCGCAAAGAAAAGCCATCCCCTCATCAGAGGGTTGTCGGACAAGATCAAGGGGTGGAGCAAGCAGTATGTGTTCGTCTCGATGCCCGTGGATGTGGTGATGAGATCAAATTGGGGGGAGCTGAATCCTGAGGCGAAGGAGGGGGTCGAGCTGAGTGACGAGGAGGAGGATGTGGCCCGATCTCTGATGGCAATCCCGGAAGAGGGCCAGGAATATGGAATGCTTGCCGAGCCCGACATGATAGCTCGGCACATTTGGCCCGAAGGTAATACGAACTTTGTATTTGCTGTATCTAAAGTGCTCACTCTAAGCTTTCCCCCTTCTGTAGGTCGCGCCATGGGGAGTTTAGGGGAGCTTAGGGGAGCTTCCGGGGAGCGTTTTTGGCTTTGTGGAGGCGGCGTCTTCGCACGCATCCACTATTTTGCTCTCGCGGCGTGTTCCGGTATATTCGTTCCACTTATTTTCACACGCCGCACTTTTTCTGTTTTTGGTGAGCACTCGGGGCACCTATGCCGCCCCGGACACGGCCACGGTCTAGGAGAGCTTCTGCCAAGCGGAAGCGGCCGGATGAGCCCGGCCCCTCCCACGAGATGGAGGACTCTCCTCCGCCTACACCACCTCACCCTGCACAGCCACAGCCTGCAGACCCCGTTCACCCCGCACAGCCACAGCCTGCAGACCCCGTTCACCCCGCACAGCCACTCCCAGTCGACCCACTGCCACCACCGGCTCCACTTGTCGGGCCGCTGGGGATTACGTTCCGAGACGACGCACATCACGTCGTTTTTGAGCGCATTTCCCAGCGCTCGATTGTACCATCCAGGTTCGCACACCTTGCAGACCTAGGACGCCTGGGGGTACTCAAGGGATTACTCACGTTGTATGACAACGTGGGTTGGCGAGACTTTCTTTCTGTGTCGGCGGACACCTACGTCCGTCCGACACTCGAGGTCCTCAGCTCGATCGCCCGGACCGCTGAGGGATGCTCCTTCCGACTCATGGATCGAGAGTGTCAGATCACTCTCGATATGCTTAGGGCATTCTTTCAGTGGCCCGCTGTCCCCACACCCGACCGAGCCTACGCCCCCACACACATCCCTCCCCCATCCTTCGATTCACACGCCTTCTGGGCCCGGATCATAGGTTTACCATTGGCCTTTGACCCTAGTAGGGCCAAGGCCACGGCCATAGTCCACCCCTGCCTCCGCATAGCACAGCGCCTTATGGCGACCACCTTTCTGGCGAGGTACGAGCCTGGGACGATGTCTATGCCTGAGCTCTATATGCTCTATGTGATGACTCGCCCTAGAGTTCTAGATAGGGATGGAGTTACGTTGGTCCCCGCCGTGGAGATTGACGTCGCTAGCTGGTTTTTGGACCGCATCATCATATCGGTGGGCGCTCGCTCCCCGATATGTTGCGGCGGTCTGATCACCCTGCTAGCCCTGATGACCGGCGAGGACCTTCCGGCTGACCTGCGCCGAGCCCCGGGCCCCACTGCATTATCGATAGACGTCATGGCCCGGATGAAGATGCTTCGTCCGCACGGTCAGCGGCACTGGGTATGGTTGCACGATCCGTACGGTGCTGACTATAAGATCCTTCCGAGCCCCGCTCGGACACACTTAGGACCAGCACACGACGACTAGCTCCCGGCGATGGATCTCCTGATCCCCGCTGCCTACGTGCTAGAGGCCGAGGGAGCTGAGCCTGCACCACCTGCACACCCTGCGCCGCCAACTGACCCTGTGTTCTCTCAGCCTGAGCCTGCACTTTCTGCCGCTCCCGACACTTCTGTCCCCACTTCTGCCAGTGTCAGGAGTACACTTGCTGAGCCTACGCCCACCACGTCTGCCACCACCACCACCACTGCTGTGCCCTTGTCGGTTGAGCCACTTCTCTCCCTGCCACCCGAGCGTCCACCTTCCATTGTTGAGAGCAGCGAGCCTTCCTTTTCTTCCGTCGTGGAGACCCTACACTCTCTGATCTACGCTGGGATTTCACCTTTTGGACCCCACACTTCCTCCCCAGCGGTTGACCCCTCTGTCTCCACCGTAGTCGTCCTATCTGAGAGTGTCGTGACGTCTGTCCCCGCGTCTGTGTCACTGACCTCTCCTGCCGCCTCGTCACCGATTTTGACTCCCACTCCCACTGCTGCTGCTTCCACCGCACACCCGCCTGCGTCCCAGCCTCGCACCGAGGCTGGGCATCCACTAGTGAGCACAGCACCCGTACCACCCATGCCTGCTGTCCCGATCACCTACACCGCCCGTGTTAGACAGCCCCGACCAGCTCAGCCTAGACCTGTTCGTCTCTCCGCTCCACCACCCCCTGACGCCTTAGTTCAGAGTGTTCGCGCTCTTGAGGGGGCGTTGAGTGGACTCCGGGGCGATTTTAGGGCTTTGTCTTCCACAGTCACCGCCATGCAGCACCGCCTCGAGCTACTTCCTAGCATTCACTATTGCTTGACCCAGATTCTCGAGCGACTGCCACGACCACCACCCACCCAGCAGACTGTTCCACGTCCACCCCCACCACCACCCCCACCTCCGCCTCAGGACGGAGATGGCGCAGCACCACCAGCTTAGGCACACCCTTGATGCCTCCGATTTTTTGTCGTTATGCTGCCCATTCTCTGCTTGGTCCTGATGATATTTTTGACCACCCCCCCTCCCATCACTACTTTTGTCCACTTTTTGATCATATGATTCTATATCCTTTTTCCGGGAGTGAGGGAGAGTATTTTTGGTGACACACACATATCTGGATCACTCTTGTCCTTGCATGCATCACATTCATATCATATTTTTCATTTTGTTCTTTTTATTTCTTTTTATCATGCATGCATCCCCACCCCCCCTCCCATTACACGTCTCTCGGTGTGCCACACTTCGCACATTGAGGACACTGTGCACTTTAGCTTGGGGGAGTGAGTTATCACGCTTTTTGATTTACCACATTTATTTTTAGTTTTTTTCACGCCATTTTCGCATTTGCACTCATTTTCATCACTTTTTCCTTTTTTTACCATGCATCACGTTTTTCTTATTTTCTTCGTGTGCCGCATTGTAAATAGTTTTATTTTCCCTTTTTATCTTTATTTCTTTCATCGCATGCTAGAGATGACTTTTCTGTGATGATGATGACGTGGAGTTAGCTTTCTCTATATGCATGCTATATTTGTCATGTCTTAGCTTTTATTTCTGATATCATATGCTATGATCTGCCTTACATTTAGAGATAGTAACCCACACTTTTTCCGTATGAAAATGGATGAAATTCTATTATTAGCTGAGTCTGAATATTCATATGTATGCTATCGTAGAAAACACACCAAGATTCACGCATTGAATGCTTATATCTGGAGTACCGTTTTCTTTTCCTATATCACTTCTATTTGCATGACTTGTACACTTCACTTCAGGATGATTGAATGATGTTAGCTATGATAAATCTGGATTAGTTTGCTTTTTTGAGATCGAAACCAAGTAGATTAGATTACCCTGCTGAAGTTGTCATGCACGTCCTATAGAGTGAACTGAGAGACATATTTATTTCTTTCTCCACATATCTTGAACATTAATTCTCTATTTTAACATCATTGGTGAATCTCCCCTTAGCGATTCTAGTATTTGGCATTTCCCCCGTTATAAAATTCCTAGCTCCAAATTCCCCGAAATCCAAAGAAAAAAAATAATACTTGTATATTCTTCTCTTTGATTTGGGATCATTGAGTATATATGCTATTGAAAAAAATAAAAAAATAAAAAAATAAAAAAAAGAGAAAAAGAAAAAGAAAAAGATTTGAGAATAAGAAAAGAAAAGAGAAAGGAAGCTCAAAACGATCCCATCTCATACCCCTTCTCTCTTTCTTCCCTCTTTTTGTTTTTATTTTTATTTTCTTTTACTTTTGGAGCATCAATAGAGATGGGGAATGTAAGTATAGTTTTGTATATGCCACCACGCTTATAGATAAGCTTGGGGGAGAGAATCCAATGATGTGTGAGAGAGTGACTACCTGACGGTGCATGACAACCTAGGCTAAGTAATATTCTATACTCGGTGAGATTGTTTTAGCTTCACGAAATCCAGAAATCTACGCCTAGCATTCATTTCATGAAATCCACGCTTTTCTATTCTTCCTACTCTATTGTGTGATATCCTCTATACTCCTCATAGAAAGCATTCAATTGAAAAGTGTGTGATCTGCGATATTGTATACCGCTTTAAATGATTCAGACGATGTTAATCTTAGAATGATTCCATTTTTCATGCTATATTGATATTCTTGGGTTTTCTATCTCAATTGCATCATTATACTATGGTATCAAAATAAAAGACTTTGACACGTGTTTTATATTCGATGCATGCTATATGAGTAAGCAAAACCCACGTCCTGAGAAAAACAATCTAGCAACTTCCCTCTTCGTTTTCTATTTTGTTTTTTTTCGTTTTCCGTTTTCCGCCTTTTCGCCGTTTTCTTTATCTTTATCCACCGGGTTCGCTTCTTACTTATCTTCCTCGAGGACGAGTAAGAGGTAAGCTTGGGGGATTTTGATCACTCCATATTTTACACCTTTTTTCTGCATGTTTGCATGCCATTTTGATCGCTCAAATCGTGTTTTTCACGTTTATTCGGCAATATTGCGATGCTTTTCACGATTTGTTGTTTTTGTCGTATTTCAGGAGATTTGGAGCGATTTGGAGTGATTCTGAGATGCACCCACTCTGGAGTGTCACCGACGACTCTCTTGAGTGGTATTTTGTTGTTGGAGAGGAGTGGAAGGAGAAAGAACGTCGTAGGAGCAACGAGGTGGCGAAGATATGAAGTTTGGGCATTTTTAGCACTTCACTCGGCCAAGTGAAGGAGTCACTCGGCCGAGCATAGAGAGCCCGCTCGGCCGGCCAGATTGGACATGCAATAGAGCAATATCAGCATGCATTCGGCCGAGCATCACCATGCGACTCGGCCGAGTGATGTATCCCGTCCGCCTGAGTGGCACCCAGACGACGGCCATCAAAAAGAGCCAACTTACTGTAATCCGTCAGTCTGAGCAGCAGAAGCCCGACTCGGCCGAGTGGCAATTGCCGTCCGCCCGAGTGAAGATAAGCCCATCGGCCGAGTGACGACAACTCACTCGGCCGAGTGACGCCCGATGTGACGACCCCCAAGACCCCAGAGTTACTGGAATCTGTCAGGGTCCCTCACTCGGCCGAGTGACCTTTGTCACTCGGCCGAGTGAGCAGCGCTGCCTGTAGCGGAAATCACGATTTTGGAGCTGCGCAGGGGCAGTTTGGTCACGAATTTTTGGGCAGTTTTGGGGGGTATTTAACCCCAGATTCTAACCTAGTTTAGAGAGCCTTTTCTATTGCTTTTGGCAGCCTTTTTAGATTAGATTTTTAGAGTTTAATTCTTGTGATTGGAGAGGAGAGAAAAGTGTTATTTTGTTGGATTCTTGGAAAGCTACATTGGTTTGTCTCCCTCTCTATTAAAAATCCTATTTTTATTGCTATTTTGAATATTGCTATGAATTCCATTGCTGTTTCTATTGATTATTCTTCCATTAGCAATATGATTTGTGAGTAGTTTTAACGTCTTAGGGCGTGGGGATGAACCCTACGAGCCCAATTTCTGATTTGTGACGATTTGGTAGAACTATTGCTAGAATTGATTAGGGTTAGTTTGGGATTGATAAAATACGGATAGCTAGGTGTTCATATCAATTGGGATTTGTAAGAGATTGGATCCCAATTCGATAGGAAACCCTAGAAATCCGAATTGGGTTGAAATTGAGTTTCCTTAGTATCGGTTTACAAGAGATTGGACCGATACTAGGATTCTCAGTTGCAATTCTATACCGATACCCGTTTGCAAGAGATTGGACGGGTAGGAACTATCTCAACCTAGGTCGTAGCCCGAGTTTGCACGAGAGTGGGCTCGGGATGCGATTGAACGATGACGTTGATCCTAATGCTAGCTTGCCTAGGCTAGGGTTTGCAAGAGATTGGACCCGAGCCTAGGTTTGCTATAGACCGGCAACAGCGCGAGAGCGTGAGCTAGGTTTTACATTCAGTTGCAACTAGTTCACCTGACATTCTACCCTAGCAATTGTGAAACCGATGAATCACAATGACGAGATACGGTGAGTAGCGGGGATTCCCTATTCCCTAGGCGTCTTTATTTGATTTTATATCTCTTTTTACATTGTTTGACGATTGTGACAACATCACCGAAAGGCAATTTCCTACCTTTCTGTCCCCATAGCCAGGTTGTTCGGAGAAGGCACTATCATACGTCCTCCCTGTGTTCGATACCCGCTCGCCGCTACACCGTGTGCTTGCGGTAAGACTACATGGTCACTCTTTAGGGTGTACGCCAGGGCGCGATCAACAGGTGATGCCCAAAGTATGGCATCGTTTCAGCTTCTCCCTTTGCTGTAGTCAGTGGCGATAAGAAAACTTGCTCGACTACCCTCCCCTTGTTTACGGGGTACGGGGGCTTCTCCCTCATATTGGCGTCCACCGCCACTTGTGTAAAGATTCGGGCCTCATCCCCGGTGAGCCCCATGGGCTCTTTGCCTTTTCTCCTCGTAGGAGGAGCTTTTGGAAATCCGAGAGGGATCACATGTCGGGCGACCGCCTCATCAGCAACTTCTTTCTTTGGTGAGCCAACTTGCTCTCCAAGATCTCCCAAGTGGTCGGGGGGATTTCTCGAGAGAATTTCCCAGGAGCTTGCCTCCACAGCTCTCTCTTCTTCCAGCTCTAGCGCATTGATACTAGGATCATCCGGAGGATCGGGGTGCCTCATTGACAACCCTAAGTCAAATTCGACTTTTTCTTGGCCGACGTTGAGGGAAAGCTTCCCATTCTTCACGTCTATCAAAACACCGGCGGTTGCCATAAAGGGCCGTCCAAGGATAATAGGGGTGTGCTTATCTTCCGGCATGTCCATCACCACAAAATCCACCGGTACTTGTACTCCACTCACATCGACGGGGAGGTCGTCTACAACTCCCACCGGATACTTGACCGAACGGTCAGCAAGCTGTAATGTCATGCCGGTGGGCTCCAAGTCGCCCATTCCTATCCTCCTATACAGCAACAAGGGCATCAAACTGACGCTCGCTCCAAGGTCGACGAGCGCACGATGTATCTTTACTCCCCCCCGATCGCGCAAGGGATAGAGAAGCTCCCTGGGTCTTTAAGCTTAGGAGGACTTGCTCGCTGGATAAGAGCACTACATTCTGCCGTCAGAACGACCTTCTCCTTTCTATAACCCTTTGTCACCAAATCCTTGAGGAATTTCGCGTAGGAGGGTATCGTCTCTATAGCTTCAAGGAAGGGTATTTGCAGGCTTAGATCTTTGACCATGGCAAAGAATTTGTCGTACTTCTTGTCTATTTGGGCCTGGGCTAACCGTTGCGGAAAAGGCACAACAGGCTTGAATACCCGGAGGTTCCCTTCCTCATCCTTTTTCTTCTCCTCTCAATGGGCTCCCTCCGGAATAGTTGGCTTTGGCGACGAAGCACCGTCGTCATTTAATTTTTCAATTGGTCGTTCCACGACCAACGGTGCTTCCGGCTCCTTGGGGGGCACTCTCGTGGGGATTTGCGTTCCGCTCCTTAAGACGATAGCGGACACATTCGCATGATCATGCGTGAGTGTCAAGGTTTGATTAGCCCCCCTCGGGTTCACCTCAGGCTGTGGCGGTAATAGATTCTGCGGCCTCTGAAGGTTCGCCACTTGCAACCCCAGCTGGGTCACCTGATCAGTGAGAACTCTCTGTCCCATCTCCAGCTTTAGATTTATCTTCTCCTGGTTGGCGATGTATTGAGTCAAGAGGGACTCAACCGGAGAGATGGCCCTCTGCTGGCCATCTCGCTGCTGGATGGGCTGCTGATTCCTTGGAGCATACTACTGATACTGTCGTGGAGGTTGTTGCTGCTGAAATTGCTGCCGCTGAAACTGCTGCTGATGAGGCCTGGCCGGCTGATATATCTATTGTTGCTGCTGCTAAGTCGGCTGTTGATATGGTGCCCGGTAACTAAGGTTGGGATGATTGCGGTTGTTTGGAGAGTAGGCCGGGTTGGAGTTGGTTCGTGGTGGAAAAGGTGCATTCCCCGTAGGATTGTAAAATAATGCGCTCGCCTGATCCAACGGTGGTGAGATGTCACCACCGTCGAATTCTCCAAAGACTTCAGATTCCACCACAGCAATCTGTTGTGTATCGGCGCCACCGACGCCTACCATCAATGCAGAGATCTGGGTCGACAGCAAGTCAAACTTGCTGGATAATTTGTCGACGTCCTCGACCCTGTAAATACCCCCAGATCTAGGTGTGGCTCTCTCGTCACACCACTGCTCATTGTTAGATGCCATATTTTCCAGAATCTGTCCGGCATCTTCTTTGCTCCTTGACATAAAGGACCCTCCAGCCGCGGCGTCCATGGAAGATTTCAAATTGTCCCTCAACCCATTATACAACAGATTTATGATCTGCCGCTTGGGAAGCTCATGGTGGGGACATCTCCGCTGCATCTCCATGTATCTGGTCCAGGCTTCGTGCAGAGACTCGTGGCTGGCCTGGGAGAAGGAGGAGATCTCACTCCTCAGCTTCATGGTCTTCCCCGGAGGAAAGAACTTCGTCAGGAAAGCATTTGAGAGCTTCTCCCAGGTGTTGAATGTATTCGGGTCATTCCCCCTAAGCCACAGCTTGGCCTTATCTCGCAGAGAGAAGGGGAATAGCTTCAGACGGATCGCCTCAGTTGTGACACCGTTTATCCAGAAGGTGTCACATTTCTCCAAGAAGGAGTCCAAATGTTCAAAGGGGCTCTCCATGGGTGCACCCGAAAATTGATCCTGCTGGATCCACGTCACCAGAGACGGCTTAAGCTCGAAGCTTTGCGTCGTAATAGCAAGAGGACGGATGGCGGAGGTGGACTCGATGGATGGCATCGAGTACTCCAGCAGGGACTTGTGAGGTGGGGTGTTCTCCCCCATGGCTTCAGGATCCTCTCTTCTTCGCTTCTCGGCGGCCAAACGCCTTAGGGTGGCGTTTATCTCTGGATCAACGGGAATCAAGTCGTTGAGACTTCTTGAACTCCTACGCATGAAAAACAACAAACACCCGTGAAGCGAAAAGTGGGAAAGAAATAGATAAGATAAAGAATAAAAATAAAAATAAGAAAATAAAAGAAAAAGAAGAATGCGAAAATTATCGCGAGGTAGGGATGAGAGCTAGACACAAGGGTTCATGAAATCCTAAAATAACAAGCATGTTGCCTCCCCGGCAACGGCACCATAAAGCTTGACGTCCCCTGGCTGTGCGTGTTTGATGTGTGTAATAATAAGATTGGGGGCGTGAGATTTAAATATTTGTAACCGCAAGCGCACGGTGTTGTAGTGTGGCTTGGGGGTCGAACTCAGGGAGGCGTGGATGTGCTTGTGTCAAGAAGGATCAAATTCACCCCATGGGTGAGCTAGCCCGAATCGGATAATGGGTTGTCACAGTAAATGGAATGCAAGGGGTAAACAATATAAAGGGAAAACCCGGGACTCTGGTTTTCACCCTATCGTGCGATTCTCGCCGATACGGCCTACGGGTAGGATAACGATCGGAATTAGGGTCTAATAGTGAGACGTTGTCTTTGAAAGTGGTACCAGCGTCCCATGGGCCCGATATTCCGGTCGGCGCCCAGGATGATACGCCGGACTTCCCGGGTTCGGTCAGTGGGCACTCCCGTGTCCATTAACACTGAACGCCTCCGGGAGCACTAAGTTCGCAACGATAACTCCCAACATCTCATCCTACCGCTCCCGCGTGCTAGGATTCGACGTCTATGCTAAGGGCGTGAGCTATGGCTAGGGAGTCAACCTCCAAGTTTATTCCCCCTTGGCCCAACGGTTAAAGGCGGTCTTTTTCCCGCTGATGACAATAAACACCCCGCATAACCGGTAGATTCCTAATCCCTATCGATTTCCTAGTCCTATGGACACATGGGAAGAACCCACGAAGGGGTTTCCACCAAAATCCCAGATTTGGGAACTACTCACACATATTTAGTAAAAAGCGATCTAAATAAAAATCGACCGTAAAAATTATGATCAGGCGATTGAAATGCAGTAAGAGCAATGCTAATAACACTATATTAAAGTTTGACAAAGATCGAAAAACTTACAAATATCTGAAAAATTACAGCTGTCAAGAGAGAGAAAAAACAGTAAAAAATAACAACTCTCGTTTCTGGAAAACCTAGGGGTCCTATATATAGAATACGATATCACCCGATCGGGTGAAAAGTCACCCGATCGGGTGACCTGCTTCGTTTCTTCGGCAGCTCAGAATAGGACTTCACCCGGTCACCACGGCACGGTCGGTTGAGGTTGAAGCTGATCGGTTGGATCTTCGTGCCGTCGGGTGAACCGGTCAGTTGATCTCTCCGTGTCGTGGCTTCGGAGAATCGGCTACAGGTGAACCGATCGGGTGAAGGTCACCCGATCGGTTGGCATTCAGCATCAGAATTCCAGAGAGTTGGGGTGTTTGAACCGGTCACTGAACCGACCGGGTGACTTCTTGGCCGCTCCAACTTGTGTCCGGGTGGTGCATGTGTGTATCACCCGATCGGTTGGAAGTGACCAACCGGTCGGGTGAGGGGCTTAAAGATGCAATCTTCGTCGTTTGACCCCCTGGATCATGTGTGACTCCTCCCGTTGCTCCGGGGACTCTTGCTATCATCGTTTTATGTCCCCTACACCGGTAAACTCCTGCAAAATGCAAAAAACACGGAAAAGTGAAAGAAAACAAGAAAACACGAGAAAACGAATACAAGACGGCAGAAAATACGGAAAAACACGGAAGAAAACGTGCGCAAATATATGAAATATAAACGCACGTCAGCTCCCCTCCTACATACATGACTTGAGATTGGTCTTGCCAATCACTCATATTGCTTATCGGCGTAGATGTAGAGGGTGCTCCATGTGGCTCGGTGATATACTTCTCAAGCCTCTCCACTACCTTGTAGAGAGAGTCAAACTTGTACGAAAGCTCCGCCACGGCCTTGGCCTCATAAATGCTAGTGGGCTTCAAGGAGGACGAAGAATGTCCTCGCTCGTCACCCCATTGTTGGTTATTAGAGGCCATCTCTTCTAACAAGGCCGTAGCTTCATCCGGGGTCTTTGATAATATGGCTCCATTGGCGGTTACGTCTATAATTTGCTTCGTACCCGGTTGGAGTCCATTATAAAAACTATGAACAAGCTCCCAATCTTCTATACTGTGATGGGGGCATTGATGCTGTAAATCCTTGAAGCGATCCCATGCCTCATAGAGGGTCTCCTGTGGTCCTTGCTTGAAGGACATGAGAGCACTCCGTATTTTCACCGTCTTGGATGGCGGGTAGAATTTGTCGACGAAGGCGCTAGCCAACTCATCCCAAGTGATGAATATACCTTCCGCCTGCGTCCTCAACCGATATAAAGCTTTGTCTTTGAGTGTAAAGGGGAAGGGTCGTAGTCGGATTGCATCAACGGAAACGCCCGGCATTTGGAAGGTGGCGCATTTGGACAAGAAAAGCTGGATGTGATAATGCGGATTCTCATGGGAGTTCCCATGAAATGGGTCTTGTTGCATCAATACTACCAAGCCCGTCTTTAGCTCAAAATTCTTGTCTGTCGCCAATTCCGGCATGGCGATGGATGATGTGGTGGAAGAAGTCTTAGGCCGAAGCCTATCTCTGATGGATATGATCCTCGCCATACGTGCTACTAGCTCCCCCGGTGTCTCCGTACGGTTCATACAATTGTCCTCCGTAGCGTGCCTTCTCTCGGCTCTGATCCTCCTCTCGGTACGCTCGATCTTCGGATCAAATATAATATTCTCTGGATCCGTCGTTGATCTCGTGTTCATGCAAAGAGAAACAGAGTTTCAAAGGAATTGTTAGCACGATAGAAGGGTAAAAAAAGAAACAATAATAAAGTAAAAATAAATAGCTAAGTAGGTAGAACCAAACACTGTCGCCTCCCCGGCAACGGCTCCAAAAACTTGATCGCGCCCCGGGATGCACAATGACCCGGGACAAGCGACTCGTAGTCTTACCGCAAGCGCACAGTATAGCGGCAAGCGGGTATCGAACTCAGGGAGGAACAATGACAGTGTCTCTTTCCAATTACCTAGCTATCAAAATGGTCGAGAATGATTCGGGGTGAAATTGTCACAATCGTTCAAATGTCGATGGAAATATCAATAAAATAAAACGCCTAGGGATAGTGAATCCCCGCTACAGACCGTATCTCATCGTTGTGATTCGTAGGTTTCATCATTGCTAAACTTGAATCTTAGGTGAACTAGTCGCAACTAGATGTAGAACCAAGCTCACGCTCTCGCGCTATTGCCGGTCTATAGCGAACCTAGGTTAGGGCCCACTCTCGTGAAAACCCTAACATAAGCCACTAGCATTAGGATCGACATCATCGTTCAATCGTATCTCGAGTCCACTCTCGTGCAAACTCGATCTACGACCTAGGTTGAGATAGTTCCTACCCGTCTAATCTCTTGCAAACGGGTATCGGTATAGAATTACGATTGAAAACCCTAGCCTTGGTCCAATCTCTTGCAAACTAATCTTAGAGGAGTCCAATCGTAAATCTAAATCGAATTTCTAGGGCTTCCTATCCATTGGGACCCAATCTCTTGCAAATCCCAATCGATATGAATCCCTAGCTATCCGTAATTTATCAATCCCAACCTAACCCTAATCAATTCTAGCAAGAATTTCACCAATTCATCACAATTTAGAAATGGGGTCTATAGGATTCATCCCTACGCCCTAAGACGATAAAACTACTCACTAATCGTCATGCAATTCATAAGAAAATCAATAGCAAAATCAACACAATTCATTGCAATAGAGAAATTATCAACAAAAATAGGGTTTTTGATAAGAAGAGAGACAAACCACTGAGAATCCAATAGCATCCAACAAAAGTAGCCTTTCTAATCTCTCCAAAAAGACTAAATCTAATGATCTAAAAAAAGCTCTCAAAAAGGCTGCCAAAAAGTATCAAAAAGTCCTCCTAAACTAGGGCAAAAACTGGGCTTCACTCGGCCGAGTGACAAACCCTGTACATTTACAGTAAGTCGGGGATTTTCGAGGGTCTGTCTTCGGAAGTGACTCGGTCGAGTGGATTTATCCACTCGGCTGAGGGACATTAGGTACTCGGCCGAGTCGGAACCCTCAATTGACTGACGGATTCCAGTAAGTCGGCTCCTTTGATGGGTGGATTTTCCCGTGCCACTCGGGCGAGGGGATCTTCTTACTCAGCCGAGTGGACTATCGTCACTCGGCCGAGTGCATGCTGATTTCCTTCTGTGGTGCGTGTCTGGTCTGGTCGGCCGAGTGGTCTTCTTGCTCGGCTGAGTGAGTGCTTCACTCGGTCGAGTGAGATGCTGTAGATGCCCAATCTTCATCATTTCGCTTCCTCGTCGCTCCTGCAAAGTTCTTTCCTCTTCCACTCGTCTTCCATCACCGAATAGTCCTCAGAAGAGCCTTGGGTGACACTCCGGAGTGGGTGCAAATCATCTTGATCTCAAAATCATTTCGAATCGCTCTATATCTCTTGAAATACGACAAAAACAAGAAATCGTGAAAAGCATCGCAATATTGTTGAATAATCGTGAAAAACGCGATATGAGCGATCAAAGTGGCATGCAAACATGCAGAAAAAGGGTGTAAAATATGGAGTGATCAGCTACCAGGTTTGATTCCACCTACAACCTTTGGGGAGCCAAGATGACGATGGGCCCTATGTAGGATCATGTTATCAAGATGATCGGCTACATAGAGGACACCGGCCAACTAGGATTTGTCCTCGAGAATGAAATGAGCATGGACATAATCCTTAGATCTTTGACCCCTGACTTCAACCCGTTCATTACGAGTTTCATAATGAACAGCACTGAAGTGGATCTTCCTGGTCTCCTGAACATGCTCTGGTAGTTCGAGGAGATCGAGAAGAAGCCAACATCAGCGTTAATTGTCGGATCTGCCCCCTCCCACCAGCCTAAGGGCAAGGGAAAGAAGAGGCAGGCCCCTCAACCTGTGAAAGCGAAGAAGGGGAAGAAGAACAAAGGGGCACCGTCAAAATCTGAATGCTTCCACTGCCACAAGCCAGGTCATTAGAAGAGGAATTGCAAGGTCTACCTTGCAGAAAAGAAGGGGCATAGTGATGCATCTATCTTAGGTAAAAATCTTATTTAAGAGCATATAAATTTCCATAAAGCTTTGATACATGGTATAAGATACCAGTATGAGTACTGAGACATCTGTATGCTGTCTACAGGTGCTTGAAGCAAAGGATGGAAGAAGTTTCCAACATGGTCGGCATTGGAGTAATCGTTGCTGCTGGGGCCGTATAGGGACTTCAAAAAATATCGAGAAGCGGACAATACTTTTTATTTTGAATAAATGTATCAATGTTTTTTGTTTTAAAACAATGATTGAGTTATTGTCACTCAAACTTTTCTGAGATGAACAAGTTATTTCATTCTGGATGATATCATTGATATCTTGGAAATATATGCTCTGGTTGGAAATATGATTTATTGTGAATGGCTATTTAATTTGCTGTGTATGGCTATCTGAGTTGGTGAATATTTTTCCTGAGCTATAGTGGATGCTTCTGAGTTAATGAGATTAATTTGAGCTATCGGTATATTTTAACTAATCTTATGTAACTCGTAAGTCCCAGGAGCATATATATTAGATGTGATCTTAATTATGTGCAAAATGAGAATAGTTCTTGTTGGACTGTATTTAATACTTCAAGTTAGAAGATTAATGCAGTTAAAGGAAATAACGGTGTAGGAAGTTTTGATTGAGTAAGTTGTCATCAAGACTCCTATAGATGGATCTTGATATGACTTATTCATCAAATCAACCTGACACCTGTACATTCCACTTTAATTAATTCAGCACGAGTGGGCTGGTTATACTTAATTAATATTCTAAATAAGATTCAGAAATTTAAGTTGAAGTATTTAACCAGACGGTTCTCAAAGTCAGTGGGAGGGAGCATATTACTTAATTCCGTTTTTATGACTAAGTAAAAGTTCCAAATTATAAAACCATCTATATGTGACATCAAATCAAAAGAGTTTTGATTATGTCAAAGATATAGAAACTATGGTGTCATCAATGTACTGGACATAATTGACACAAGAATAATTGGAATATGCTAAGATATGACTAACTTGTAGGAATAATAAACATTACATCAAGTTGTGTACGCTAATCGTTAGCTATACAAGAAGGAAAATCATTGGATGAGATCCAAAGACAGTTTCGAAGGATCAACCTTGTATGACCAAATGGTGTAAATAATAAGACTCCGTAAAAACTACACAATAGATATGTTTTAGAATATCCCTTTTAGGCTTGACATATGAACGTCCGTAGTGACTGATATGCTATAGCGTTATGAGATACCGAGATAAATAGCCTAAGTACAAGTGGGAGATGTAGGAAGATATGCCCTTAAGGCAATTTATCCTAATATAACATCTTGTTCAATACATAAATGGTAATAATTGTCCTAGTATAAATTCTATAAATTATATATACTTGGATAATTTCCCTAAACTTAAAGCGAGGTCATTACATATCTAGATGTAGATCTCGATTATGGGAAGTAAATGACCGATAAAAACTTAAGTCTTAAAATGTTCATGGTCATAGATGTGTCGAGAAAGAGATATCGACACATGGGACAGACCATTGTGTCTTTGTCTTACCCTAATGGGTAATGATGATCTCATAGTCATTCGACCTGGCGAAGTCGGAGACATGGCACATGTGCTCATTAGAAAACATGTCCACTGAACAACCCAATGAAGAGTTATTAAATGGTTAAACTTTAACTAACTATCATTAATAACTCTATAGTAATGATAGGCAAGTTGGTCCTTAAGACCTGAAGTCATTTGTACAAACCTGTGCGTGGAATAGTGTCACTTAGATCTATGATCTAGCTTCGAGTCCAGGCCTGCTGAAAGGTCATATTTTGGGTGACACCTGAGCATATGAGGCAAGTAAATGACTAAGAAGGGATTTGTCACTTCCATTAAAGGGAAGTTAGTGTCACAGGCTCAGTACGGTTCTTTGTGCTAAATCTCGGCTGGGGTACGTTGTAAGATGTACGTGTATATAACAAAGACCGTTGTATATTGACCGATGCTGGCTAGTAGGGTTGATGGTTTACCATACCCTAGGCCAAGCAGGGACATAGTTGTGACGAAGGGACTAAAACTGTGGTATTCATACTGACACAGTCAGAGTGATCCCGACGACACTTTTGTCGATGGGTCAATCACGTAAGTATGATACTGAAATAGGGACGACACCTGATGCTCATGTTTACTGCCGTCTAGGGGTTTTCAAGCCCTAACATGTAGTAGGGTCAGGCTATATGGTCTCACACCAAGTTTGATTTACGTTTTAGTAATAGGAAGAATTTAGGAGGAGTGCACTCAGGTGCACGAGAATAATTAAAGTCACTAAAAGAGTTAGTAACATTAAGTCAACCTATATTAAATATGATTTAATAAGGTCACATAAGTTTTTGACTATTAAATAAGATTTAATAATGTCGCAAAATGTTTGCGACTTCTGCATTAGTAGAATGCTGAATGGGATTATTGTAAATGATGCATACGGGTTTAAAATACATCATAAATAGTTTATGATGATATTTTTGAAACAAATAACGCATAGAAAGTGATAGATGGATCTTTGGGATGGTCCCATTCTAACCATGCTTTCCAATGAAGCTGGAATCGGCCAAATCGGAGTTGTAGAACTCAAGTAATGGCTCAAAAGGCCAGAATTATGCTTTTGCCCAGTTCTGCTAGACCTGCCCCAGTTGGACTGGGCTAGCCCAACCCATGTGGGCTGGGCTAGCCCTCCCAACTGGGCAGGGCAAGCCCATACCTGCCAAAAGGTGGGCTCAGGCCAGAGCCCGCTTGGCGGGCTCTGGCTTGCGCCTGCCCAGTGGGCGGGCCTGTGCCTGCCCGCTGTGCGGGCGCGCCAGCCCAACTGGCAGGCAGGTTTGACAGTGGGCGTGTCAGACCTGCTCGCACAGGAGCGGGCGGGTCAGCGAGCGGGCGGGTCAGCCCACCCGCCTGGCAGGCTGCGCCCAGTATTTACTTGGTGCACCCAACTGGCAGGTGGGCCCCACCTGCGGGGCCCACTGTCCAGAAACCCTAGGAGGGTTGCGATGGCTGCAAAATCAGCTGAATTATGAGTTTCTGCTTAACTTTGAGCAATTTTTTCAGGGGTCAAAGGAAGTCAGAATTCGTCGCCGTTTGTTTCTATGCGTTCACCGTTCATAGCTCTTCAAAATGATAGGTTGTTTCACTTCGAAGCTTAGCGGTGAGGGAGAATTAATTAGTTGAAGTTTAGCCTTTATGAAAGGCAACCTAACTTAATTAATTCTCCTATTTTAACTTAGTCCCACATCGGATATGATGAGAAGGGGAGGGTCGGCCGCCTATATAAATAGGGGCCAACACTCTCCTTGAAAACTTGCACCAAGTCTCTAAAATTGAGAAGCTCCAAAAAATTTTGAGCACGCTCAATTCGAGACGCAAAATTATTCTCTCTTTCTTCTTCTGTTTCCTTCGCTTTCATTCTAGCAAAACGAAGAGAATGATTTGGATTCGATCCAAAGTCTAAGACGTTGGATCGAACTCAAGTGAAATCTTCTTTGGCAATGGTTGGCCCAGAGGCGCAGTGTCGGCTTGCTACGGGTGGATCAGTTTGGGAGCGCAAAGGTGGCGTCGGGGAGCAGAAAGCGGCTTGGTACACCTTGCCGGTGCAAGCAAGCTTCCAGGTATGTGGTTTAATTAGTTTTCTTTTAATTATGTCGCAGTAGTTTAGATCTTTCTTAGGGTGGGCAGACACACCTCAAGTTAGAAAAGATCCTGGCTTAGGGTCTTGTTTCCTTAGGGCCTTCGTTAAATAGTTTAACTAATTTTTTTCCGCTGCATGTTATTCTGCTTCTATAGTCTATCTGACGTATGACAGGCATAGAAAAGTGACCTAAGGGTCCATCAAAACCCTTCAACATATACATAGAACACTTGACACATCACTGGGTTTGGGGTAACTCATTGTAGAGAGTGTGGGAGCTATGACTGGAGTCACCTCACATGTCCGTCCCGTCCCATTTTAAAAGTGTAAACTCCCGTCCCGTTTTCAAAAGTGTGTAGCGATGCCCGAGATTAGCTCCTCACGGCAACGAGGTGACCCATGATTGTATATCATACTCTCCTACGGGAGTCACATAGTTTAGATAATTACTGCTAGCATCACCATAACTATTGAATGCACATATTTTTTAGTACTTTACATGTTTACTGTTGTTTCCGTTCATGCCTACTAGTCTTACTATTCATGCCTGTTAGTCTTACTATTGTTATCACCATGGTTTCTCTTGTACGTTTCTTGTTTTACTTACACAGTCAATTTTACTTGTCACCATTACACGACTATGCATGTCTGCTTTCACCTTACTTGTCACACTTACATGATCGTTTTTAGTTGTTTACCGTAGCATGTTCCGTACTTTTGCACTACTCTATTTCTATTACTAGAATTGTTGTGACTTACATACGGTTCCATTTCATGGCACCGGAAGACGAAGAACAGATCGATGTAGAGGATCCTGAGTATGCAGAGATAGAGTTCGAGCTAGAGGTTGCATATTTTAGAGTTCGAGTTGTGTATTTGTCAGCTGTACTTCCTTTCTTTCATATATCCTTGTTGTATAATATGGATTGTAATAAAATGGACACTATTTGAGTATTTTTGTACATCTCTGTATCGTGGCAATATTGTTTTCACTGGTGATCTACAGACCTGTAAATGTAATCAAATAAGTAATGGCCCCCTGAAAGCGGGTCGTTACAACACTGCAACAGCACTCGTTGTCTGGGTTTCCTCAAATGTCAATGGCTTTTTGTGCTCATTGTTCTGGGCAAACGCTTATACATCCTCAAGTGTAAACATCGAAGCGTAGTAGTTCCACTCTCCAAGTCTCTTCGATGCTCTCTTAGTCCTCATTGACTACCGCACCTCCGTCAAACCTTGGGCAGGAACCTCATCTTGAGTCTAAACCTGATCTGTCTGTGTAATTTGATTCTCTGCAGCAATCGTATTTTGACTTTTCTCAGCATCTCATTTCTTTGTATCGTGGGAAAATAGCTCGGCCTCAGTGTCGGGTTTCTTAGACCGGTGTTCAACATTTGAATGAGTCATCTCCGACTTGACCATCGACAACTCATCAAATGTGACATGTCTGCTAACAAATGTCTTCCTGGTCTAAGGATCCAGCAACTTGTATCCATTCACTCCTTCAGGGTATCTAAGTAATATTGTCTTCCTGGCCCTCGAATCAAGCTTGTCCTTATTTTGTAGTGCATAGGTAGGACATCCAAATAACCACAAATAGGATTAATTGCTGGCCTTTCCCGTCCATTCCTCTGCTAGAATCTTAAAGCTGATTACCAAAGATGGTAGTCTATTTACGAGATGCATGGAGATAGTCACAGCTTAACCCCAATATTCCTTTGGGAGTCCAGCAGGCATCCTCAAGCAACGACCCTTCTCCATCAGCATCTGGTTTAACCTTTATGCTACACCATTTGATTGTGGATTACCAGACATAATGTAGTACCTTATAATACAATGTGACATGTAGAAATCATAGAATACTCTTGATGTGAACTCCCCACTATTATCTGACCTTAATACTTTGATGGCTCTTCCAGACTGCTTCTTTAAAAAGGCTTTCCAAGCCTTAAACTTCTCGAGGACTTAATCCTTTGAGTTCATCAAGTAGATATATACTTTCTTCGAGTAGTCATCAAAGAAGGATACGAAATACTTTGCTCCCCACCGGTAGATATAGATGTAAGCCCATATCCGTCTGAATGCACGTAATCAAGTGGCCGCTTGCTGCTGTGTTCTACGATACCAAACTATGTCTTCGTCAGTTTTCCTTCTACACACTTCTTACGGAACTCCAATATCTCATCCCATGCTTCAATCAATTCCTGCTGTGAAGCACATCAAGCAACTTCTTGCTTGATATCCAAGGCGAAGATGCCATAACTTGGCCGACTCTTCACCACTCCATCCCTGAGAGATACTAGCTTCACCCTCCACAGTGTGCCCCTGCAACACATATAGATTCTATATCCTTCTAACTTTCATCACGATCAGAGACCATGTTAGCATTTTTAGTAAGTCACCTTCAATGACTGTCCTACACCTTAATCTAGCTAGAGCTTCAAAGAAAATTAAATTTTTCTTCAAGTTTGACACATAACGAACATCTGTTAGTGTTCTGATAACTCCATCATGTATTTTGATTCTCACTTCTTTAACTCCCACTGTTTTACATGCCATGTTGTTCCCCATCAGCTTGTTTCTGCCTTTTCTAGAATAATATGAACTAAACCAGCTTCTATGCGACGTCATGTGAAAGGAGCATCTTGAATCCAAGAGCCATGAAACCCCATGATCTCCAAAAGTTGTTGCCATCAGAATTTCTCTGCCGTCGATGTCATTGCTACTAATCCCTATGGAAATGGAACCAGAGGCTTTATCTTTCTCATTTCCATTTTTCAACTTGGGGCAGTCTCTTTTTTTATTGCGTAGTCTCTTTGCATAAATGACATCAGTCCTTGCATCCACATGAATTTGATCTCAACCGATCTTTGTCCTTTCTTGAACCATGGCCATTCTTAGAATCTTGACTTGCTCTGATGAATACATCATTTCTTTGATCACCATTCTCCTGACCAGTCACCTTCACATGGAGAACTTCAAAGAGTATTGTGAATTCAACCTCCTCCAAGGATTCCCACCCAAATAACATGAACCAGACTAATGGATCAAACTCATATGCCAGTGAACACAATAGTATCATCGCCAACTGTTCGTCCTAGATGTTTACTCCCATATTCCATAAATTGGCCACGCTCTTCATGAACGCATCAATATGAAGATTGCCATGAGTGACCTCCTTCATCTTTAACACATATAGTTGTTACGCCAAGTACAATCAACTCGTCAGATTCTTCTTCGAATATAGTTCCTCCAGCTTCTTCCAGAGCTTATCTGTAGTTTCTTCCTCGGAAACCTTCCTGAGTACTTCATCATACAATGACAATTGTAACATACTCAACACCAGTCTCCATCTATGATTTCTCTGCTTCCGTGACTGTTGCATCAATCTTGTATTTTTCAAAGATAATTTTATTTCACCCATCTCTCATCATAAACACTTTCATATTCAGTCGCCATAGACAAAATTCATTCCTTCGTGTGAACTTATCCAGCTTAAACATGTAGTAAAGGACTCCATCTTGACCCTCTAGTTTCTTCTCACCAATGCTCTTCTACCACTTGTTGGTGTTGGATGTAGCAGCATAATATAGATAATATAATCTGTCACTAACTTCAACAAACCGAGTATGATCTTAAAGAAATCATAGAAAGAACATATAAAAATCACCACACGCAAGATCAAGCAGTCATACAGAGAGACACATGATTTATACTGGTTCAGCCCCAATGTGGCACCTACGTCCAATATTCTGTTGTTACTGTTTCCACTGGATTAGAGATGTAGAACAAGAGAATACATCGACTACCAAGATCTCTTCCAACAATAAGCAAACACTCTTGACAATGTAAATCTAGCACTCTAGTAAATAAAAATCTTATGCACGCTCAACAATTGAAAGATCTTACCAGAAAACCCTAGAACAAGGAATATCTCCTCTTCCAAAGCTACTAACCGTCAACAAAGATCTTATAGCACAAAATGACGTGTTCTCACATTGTCTTCCACCAAGGAAGGCTCCATTAGGGTTATAGAGGCCATTTTAAGTTGTGGTCGTTTGATTTGATCAAGTATCAAATCATTGGATCAAACAAAACCTGTAACAGACTGAAATAAACCTGATTGTGTATTAACACGATTGTGTCAATTGTGCTGCCTAGCACTGTTCGATTCTCTACCAACCTCACACGACTGTGTCAACTGTACTAGAAATTAGACACGATCGTGTCACTAGTCCAGCACTGTTTTGACATGTCAGCACGACCACGCTCCTCATTAGTGCTACATGACACGATAATGTCATGCCAGATTGAGGAATTTGAAGCATAATCTTCAACAACAATCACATTGGAGTGATGCACCATGTGATTGGTTCCATGTTATTTGATCACTAGGAAGAAATTTTTTCTTCTTCAAACAAATTACGATGCCTTTCATCATGTACACATTTATAGTATATGCATAGTGCAATTTGGGCTCTAGCCGGGCTTTGTATCTCACATCGCCACCATCGCCCTCTTGACTTTATCCACCCACTTACATCCAATGGCCTTTCGATCCTTAGGCAACTCTACCAGTTCCTAGGTTCCATTCTTATAAAGAGACTCCATCTCTTCCTCCATCGCAAGCCACCGCTCTGCAACTGCACTCGTTGTTTGGGCTTCCTCAAATGTCAATGGATTTTTGTGATCAATGTGTAGGGCATATGCTTGCACATCCTCAAGTGTAAGTGTCGAAGCATAGTAGTTCTATTGTCCATGTCTCTTCGGTGCTCTCATAGTCCTTGTTGACCACCGCACCTTCGTTTAACCTTGGGTAGGAACCTCATCTTGAGTCTAAACCTGATTTGTGTGTGTAATACGATTCTTTGTAGCAATCGTATTTTGACTTTTCTCAGCATCTCGTTCCTTTGTATCATGGGAAAATAGCTCGACCTCAGTTTCGGGCTCATTTAAGCTGTGTGAAATATTTGATTGAGTCATCTCTGACTTAACCATCGACAACTCATCAAATGCGACATGTCTGCCAACAAATTTCTTCCTGGTTTGAGGATCCAGCAACTTGTATCCCTTCACTGCTTTAGGGTATCCAAGCAATATTGTCTTCCTAGCCCTCGAATCAAGCTTGTCCTCATTTTGTAGGCATAAGTAGGACATCCAAATACCCGCAAGTAGGAGTAATTGCTAGCCTTTCCCATCCATTCCCCCACTAAAATCTTGAATCTGATCACCAAAGATGGTAGTATATGCATGAGATGCACGGCGATAGTCACATCTTAACCCAAATATTTCTTTAGGTGTACAGAAGTCATTCTCAAGCAACGACACTTCTCCATCAACGTCTAGTTCAACCTTTATGCTACACCATTTGATTATGGATCACCAAGCGTAGTGTGGTGCCTTATAATACAATGTGATTTGTAGAAATCCTTGAATACTCTCGAATGTACTCCCCACCGTTATCTGACTTTAATACTTTGATGGTTCTTCCAGACTGCTTCTCAAAAAAGGCTTTCCCAGCCTTCTCGAGGACTTGATCCTTTGACTTCATCAAGTAGATTCACACTTTCTTCGTGTAGTCATCGATGAAGGATACAACATACTTTGATCCCCTACCGGTAGATACAGATGTTGGCCCTCATAGGTCTGAATTCATGTAATCAAGCGGCCCCTTCTTGTTGTGTTCTACGGTACCAAACTGTGTCTTTGTCAATTTTCTGTTTACGCACTTCACACAAAACTCACAATCTCTCATCTCTGGCTTCAATCAGTTCCTGCTGTGAAGCACATCAAGCAACTTCTTGCTCGGATATCCAAGGCGAATATGCCACAACTTGGATGACTCTTCACCACTCGATCCCTGAGAGATACTAGCTTCACCCTCCATAGTGTGCCCCTACAACGCATATAGATTCTATATCCTTCTAACTTTCATCATGATCAGAGACCACATTAACACTTTTAGTAAGTCACCTTCAATGACTGTCATGCACCCCAATCTAGCTAGAGCTTCAATGGAAATCAAACTTTTCTTCAAGTCTGACACATGATGAGCATCTATCAGTGTTCTGATAACTCCATCGTGCATTTTGATTCCCACTTCTTTAAATCCCAGGTTTTACATGCCATGTTGTTCCCCATCAACACGTTTCTACCATTTCTAGAATAATATGAACTAAACCAGCTTCAATGCGACATCATGTGACAGGAGCATCATGAATCCAAGAGCCATATGATACCATGATCTCCAAATGTTGTTGCCATCAGAATTTTTGTCATTGATGTTGTTGCTACTAATCCCTACTAAAGCAGAACCAGAAGCTTTATCTTTCTCATTTCCATTTTCCTTCAACTCGAGGCAGTCACTTTTCTACCTTACGTGCAGATGACTTTGATCTCAACTGACCTTTGTCCTTTCTTGAACCATGGCCATTCTTAGAATACTGACGTCCTCTAATGAATAGAGCATATGTTTGATCACCATTCTCCTGACTAATCACTTTCACTTGGAGAACTTCAGAGTGTATTGTGAATTCAACCTCCTCCAGGATAGTGTGTCCCACCCAAATAACATGAACCGGACCGATGGGTCAAACTCATTTGTCAAAGAACACAATAGTATCATTACCAACTATTCGTCCTCGATGTTTACTCCCATATTCCACAAATCGGCCACGCTCTTCATGAACGCATCAATATGAACATTGACATTAGTGCCATCCTTCATCTTTAACACATACAGTTGTTGCGTCAAGTACAATCAACTCGTCACATTCTTCTTCTCATATTGTACCTCTATCTTCTTCCAGAGCTTATCTGTAGTTCCTTCCTCGGAAACCTTTATGAGTACTTCATCATACAATGACAATTGCAACATACTCAATACCAATCTCCGTCTCTGATTTCTCTGCTTCCATGACTGCCACATCAATCTTGTCTTTTTCAAAGGTAATTTAATAGCACCAATCTCTCATCATAAACACCTTCAGCTTCATTCGCCATAGACTGAAGTCATTCCTTCAAGTGAACATTTCCAGCTTGAACGATGTAGTAAAGGACACCATCTTGACCTTCTACTTTCTTCTCACCAATGCTCTTCTACCGCTTGTTAGGGTAGGACGCAATAGAATAATATTGATAATATAATCTATCACTAACCTAAACAAACAGAGTATGATCTTAAAGAAATCATAGAAAGCACAAAGATAAATCCCTACATGCAGATTAAGCGGTCATACAGAGAGACACATGATTAATACTGGTTCGGCCCTAATGTGGCACCTACGTCAAATATTCTGTTGTCACCGTTTCCACTAGATCAGAGATGTAAAATAAGAGAATACATCGACTACCAAGATCTCCTCCAACAATAAGCAAACACTCTTGACAATATAAATCTAGCATTCTAGCAAATAAAACTCTCATGCACGCTCAACAATGGAAAGATCTTACTAGAAAACCCTAGAACAAGGAATATTTCCTCTTCCAAAGCTCCTAGCCGTCACCAAAGCTCTTGCAATGCAAAATGTCGTGTTCTCACTGTCTTCCACCAAGGAAGGCTCCCTTAGGGTTATAGGGGCTGTTTTAAGTTGTGGCCGTTCGATTTGATCAAGTATCAAATCATTAGATCAAACAAACATTGTAACATACAATAATAAACCCGACTACGTATTAACACGATTGTGTCAACTGTGCTGCCAAGAACTCTGAGATTCTCCACCAACCTCACAGGATTGATTCAACTATACTAGAAATTTGACACGATCATGTCACTAGTCCAGCACTGCTTTGACATGTCTGCACGACCATGCTCCTCATCAGTGCTACATGACACGATCTTGTCATGCCAGATTGATGAATTTAAAGTATAATCTTCAACAGCAATCACATTGGTGTGATGCACCATGTGATTGGTTTCCATGTTATTTGATCACAAAGAAGAATTTTTTCTTCTTCAAACAAATTACGATTCATCATGTACACATTTATATATACACGTACTGTCTATTTAGCCACTAACCGGGCTTTGTATCTCACATCGCCACCATCCCCTTCCTTGACTATATCCACCCACTTACATCCAATGGCCTTTCGATCCTTAGGCAACTCTACCAGTTCCTAGGTTCCATTCTTGTAAAGAGACTCCACTCTTCCTCCATCGCAAGACACCACTCTACAACTGCACTCGTTGTCTGGGTTCCTCAAATATCAATGGCATTTTGTGATCAATGTTCAGGGCATACACTTGCACATCTTCAAGAGTAAACGTCGAAGCATAGTTGTTCCACTCTCTAATTCTCTTCGGTGCTTTCCTAGTCCTCGTTGACTGCCACACCTCTGTCTAACCATGGGTATGAACCTTATCTTGAGTCTGAACCTGATCTGTGTGTGTAATCTGATCCTCTGCAGCAATCATATTTTGACTTATCTCAGCATATCGTTTCTCTGTATCATGGGAAAATAGCTCGACCTCAGTTTCGGGCTCCTTTGACCTGTATTCAACATTTGATTAAGTCATCTCTGACTTAACCATCGACAGCTCATCAAATGTGACATGTCTGCTAACAAATGTCTTCCTGGTCTGAGGATCCAACAACTTGTATCCCGTCACTCCTTCAGGGTATCTAAGTAATTTTGTCTTCCTGGCCCTCGAATCAAGCGTGTCCTCATTTTGTAGTGCATAGGTAGGACATCCAAATACATGCAAGTAGGAGTAATTGCTAGTCTTTCACATCCATTCCTCCACTAGAATATTGAAGCTGATCACCAAAGATGGTAGTCTATTCATGAGATACACAACGATAGTCACAACTTAACTCTAATATTCCTTTGGGAGTCCAGCAGTCATCCGCAAGCAACGACACTTTTCCATCAGCGTCTGATTCAACCTTTATGCTACACCATTTGATTATGGATCACCAGGCGTAGTGTAGTGCCTTATAATACAATGTGATCTGTAGAAATCCTTGAATACTCTTGATGTGTAGTCCCCACCATTATCTGATCGTGATACTTTGATGGCTCTTCCTGACTGCTTCTTTAAAAAGGCTTTCCAAGCCTTAAACTTCTCGACGTTTGACTTCATTAAGTAGATCCACACTTTCTTCGAGTAGTCGTCAATGAAGGATACAAAATACTTTGCACCCCTTTGGTAAATACAGATGTTGGCCCACATACGTCTTAATGCACGTAATCAAGTGGCCCCTTGCTACTGTGTTCTACGATACCAAACTGTGTCTTCGTCAGTTTGCCTTCTACGTACTTCTCACGGAACTCCAATCTCTCAACCCTGGCTTCAATCAGTTCCTACTGTAAGGCACATCAAGCAACTTCTTGTTCAGATATGCAAGGCGAAGATGCCACAACGTGGCCGACTCTTCACCACTCGATCCCTGATAGATACTAGCTTCACCCTACACAGTGTGCCCCTGCTACGCATATAGATACTATATCCTTCTGACTTTCATCACGATCAGAGACCCCGTTAACACTTTTAGTAAGTCACCTTCAATGATTGTACTACACCCCCAATCTTGCTAGAGCTTCAATGGAAATCAAACTTTTCTTCAAGTCTGACACCTGACGAACATCTGTCAGTGTTCTGATAACTCCATCATGCATTTTGGTTCTCACTTCTTTAACTCCCACTATTTTACATGCCATGTTGTTACCCATCAGCACGTTTCTACCTTTTCTTGAATAATATGAACTAAACCAGCTTCTATGCGACATCATGTGAAAGGAGCAACTTGAATCCAAGAGCCATGAGATCCCATGATCTCCAAAAGTTGTTGCCATAAGAATTTCTTCGTCATCGATGTCATTGCTACTAATCCCTTCTGAAGCGGAACCATAAGCTTTATCTTTCTCATTTCCATTTTTCTTCAACTTGGGGCAATCTCTTTTCTAGTGCCTAGTCTCTTTGCATAAGTGACATCAGTCATTGCGTCTACGTGACTTTGATCTCAACCGACCGTTGTCCTTCCTTGAACCATGGCCATTCTTAGAATCCAAACATCGTCTGGTGAATTGAGCATATCTTTGATCACCATTCTCCTAAACAGTCACCTTCACATGGAGAACTTCATAGTGTATTGTGAATTCAACCTCATCCAAGGATAGTGTGTCCCACACAAATAACATGAGGTGGACCAATGGGTCAAACTCATTTGTCAGAGAACACAATAGTATCATTGCCAACTGTTCATCCTCGATGTTTACTCTCATATTCCAAAAATCTGCCACGCTCTTCATGAACGCATCAATATGAAAATTGACATGAGTGCCCTCCTTCATCTTTAACATATACAGCTGTTGCGTCAAGTACAATCAACTTGTCAGATTCTTCTTCGCATATAGTACCTACAGCTTCTTCCAGAGCTTATCTGTAGTTCCTTCCTTGGAAACCTTCCTGAGTGCCTCATAATGACAACTGCAACATACACAATACAATTCTCCATCTCTGATTTCTCTTCTTTCGTGACTTCCACATCAATCTTGTCTTTTTCAAAGATAATTTTATCGCACCCATCTCTCATCATAAACACCTTCATCTTCAGTCGCCATAGACTGAATTCATTCCTTCCAATGAATTTATCCAGCTTGAACCATGTAGTAAAGGTCTCCAACTCGACCTTCTACGTTCTTCTTACCAATGCTCATCTACATCTTATTGGGGTTGGACGCAACGGAATAATACAGATAATATAATATGTCACTAACTTCAACAAACAGAGTATGATATTAAAGAAATCATAGAAGGCACAAAGAGAAATCCCCACTCGTAGATCAAGCGGTCATACAGAGAGACACATAATTTATACTGGGTCGGCCCCAATATGGCACCTACGTCCAAAATTCTGTTGTCGCTGTTTCCACTAGATCAGAGATGAAGAACCAGACAATACACCAACTACCAAGATCTCCTCCAACAATAAGCAAACACTCTTGACAATGTAAATCTAGTACTCTAGCAAATAAAAATCTCATGCATGCTCAACAATGGAAAGATCTTACCAGAAAAACCTAGACCAATGAATATCTTCTCTTCCAAAGCTCCTAGCCATCACCAAAGCTCTAGCATCACAAAACGCCATGTTCTCCCATTGTCTTCCACCAAGGAAGGCTCCCTTAGGGTTATAGAGGCCACTTTAAGTTGTAGTCGTTCAATTTGATCAAGTATCAAATCAACGTATCAAACAAAAACTGTAACAGACTGAAATAAAACTGACTGTGTATTAACATGATTGTGTCAACTGTGCCACCTAGAACTCTGTGATTCTCTACCAACCTCACATGACCGTGTCAACTGTACTAGAAATTTGACACGATCATGTCACTGGTCCAGCACTGCTTTGACATGTCTGCACGACCATGCTCCTCATCAGTGCTACATGACACGATCATGTCATGCCAGATTGAGGAATTTGAAGCATAATCTTCAACAACAATCACATTGGAGTGAAGCACCATGTGATTTGTTTCCATGTTATTTGATCACTAGTAACTTCAAACAAATTACGATGCTTTTCATCATGTACACATTCATATTATACGCGTAATGTATATTTTTTGAATAAACAAATAAAAGTAGTATCAAAGAGAAAATGAGAGTACATATAGCCTAGTGCATTAATGTAAATAATGCACTTTGGTAGTCCTTTCATTTGCATTTGTGTGAATGAGAGTACATGCACCATTCTTTCATTTGCCACAGAATTTTTCGCATTAGCCACGATACTTTCTGCCACGGACTATTAGTTACAGAATTTCTAAAAATCCATGGCTAATGCTAATTAGCCACAGATCTCGTGACATTAGCCATGAATTTGTCCGTGGCTAATGTCCCATTTTCCAGTAGTGAATATATTTCATACTGCTTCTAAACATCCTTCCAACAACCAATTGGGCTCTAAATTATTACTCATTAAGCAAGGTTAATTGTAACGACTGGTTTTTCAGGTATTTGGATTATCTATATTATATATATGTTTTGGTGGATTTTCTCCTTATGTGTGATTTTCCGTCTCCGTAGCTTTCGTTTTCGTTCGTTTCGTTGTGATTTTCTAGCTTCTTCCTTATATCGTTGAGTTTGGAGTAAGTCATTCGTGACGAGCTTCATATCGCTCATGTCTTAGAGTTAGTTTGAGCTTAGGAGTCATAGGAATCCTTCCCGGAGCTTCGTGCTTCGATTCGAGACTTTTCGTGCGCGTTAGTTGGTTCAAGAAGGGGGACCAACCGACTAGATACCAATCTAGTCGGTCAGGAACTCTTCTGGAACCGACTAGTTCACTAAATCAATTATTCAGGAGTTACTGTTTACTTTTAGTCGGTCTAAGAACAATCACCGACCGACTAGATGTGAAACTAGTCGGTCAGAACTTGCTCTCAGACCGACTAATTTCTTTCAGTAAATTTCGCCTAAGTTACTGTTTATCGTTAGTCGGTCAATGAACACTCACCGACCGACTAGGTTGCAAACTAGTCGGTCGACGGGCCTTCACAGACCGACTAATTCATTACCCAGATTTATTCCCTCTTTCACTGTTTGATTTTAGTCGGTTACAATTGAATAACCGACCGACTAGTTCCCAAACTAGTCGGTCAACAACTCTTCTTTGACCGACTAGTTGACCCCGAAACCCTAGGGTTCCCAGCCGCCGCCAGCTTTTTCTATTTAAACCCCTCCGACTTCTTTCATTCTTCCTTCATTCTTCTGAGCCGTTTTCTTCCCCAAATCATCCTCCAACATTTCCCCAAGCCATTCCTTCCTCCTTGGAGCTTCCCACTCACCATTCTTGCGCCGGCCACCCTCCTTAGGCCGTCGGCAACCCCAAAACCTCCTAAATCCCATTTTCTCCAGATTTTCTCGCCATTTCCAGATCTGAACCATAGTCCTCTGGATCGTTCTCCCGTTGCCGTGCTTGCTCGGCATCGTTCTTCCTCTACGATACGGTTAGTAAATCGATCCCTTAATATTCTCATAACCCACGTTGTGATTTTGTTAAACCCTAATAAAAATGGATGTTAGACATCGTAGATTAGATTATGAAATTGGATTGGGTGTTGTTCTAATATTGTTTTGCCATGGCAGCGATCCCATCTCCGTAGTTTAACATTTTGTGACGTGCCTCGTTGATCGTCATCCTTGGTGCCAGGCAAGTGAAACTTGCCACTTAGGGTTTTAGGCCATGCTTTAGGTCATTTGCTTGTTATAGGCGTAAAAGAGACTAGGCGACGAAATGATACTCGCCTAGGCGCAAATTCCAGGACCTAGCTTGACAACGAAGATAGATCCGACTTCTTTTAATTATTTGCATCTTATCTGTCATGTTTAAATTCAATTAACGGTACGCGAATTATCGGTACATGCCATGCTATCCATGTTGAATGTTTCATTCGTAGCACACGCTACAATACTTGTACTACTTGATCCAGCTTGGCACCTGCTTTTAGCGGGCACAACCCAATGCCAAATACACTTCCTGGCTCGTGATCCAGAAGCGGGCTACTTGTGTTGGTCAAAAGCCAATGCCCGATACACGTGGAGGGGTAGGGATAAACGGTCACTTGAGCTTAAGAGTTGGCCCGATCAGCCACTCTAGCCAACAGGCGGAATCTATGTGCACGACGTGCTTACTTGACTTGTCTCTGTACTCGTACTTGTTCATGTGAAACTTTTCTTCCATGCCATACTTGTTACTTGCACTTCATCTTACTTGTTGCTTCCATACTATGCTTGCCATGCTATGCATCATACTATAACTGCTAGGTTATTAGTTTACTATCCTTTCAGTTTCCTTGCCTAAGTCTTTTTAGACTTGCTGACATGTGCCCCTTTACTCTTTTGGGTGACACATGTTAGATCCTGAGCCTGAGGTTGCTGCTGAGGACATGGTGTTCGCTGACGCTGAGTCAGAGCCCGCGTTCACCGGGGAGTTTGAGGACACGGGAGATCAGTCGTAGAGATTGTTTGTGTCGTCGTTTAGACTGTTTTAGTTGTCGGTGCGTATCACCAATACTTTGTTTGTGCTAGTCTTGTTGGCCATGTTGTGGGCCTAGACTCTTTCTTTTAGCCTGGTGGCTTTTCTGTGATGTTGGATATTATTGTGGACAATTTCTGAGATCGGTTATCTTATCAGTCCCTTTTATTATTATTGTTGTTCTGGTTGCCTTTACAGGGATCTACATATATTCAGATTTGACGCTTATCAGGCGTGCAGCTTCACAGCTCCACGTCTGTGCAGACCTTCTCACGTCTCGCCTCCATTTGTGGGAAGCGGTGCGTGACAGATTTTGTTGGTGGCCCATGCAGGTCCATGTGTAACGGTAACTAACAGAATAACGATGATAATATTTGAATGTCCACGAATGAAATTCGACATCCGAGTCATAAGCTATGACTCTAATTGTTTCGTTTCCTGTTTCATTAGATGGTAGGAAGGCGAAATACCCGAGCTTTTGGTGGTGCGCCCCCTCATGACGAGGAGCCTGAACGGGAGCCCACCAATGGGGAGATGATGAGGATGATGCTTCAGATGATACAGGTGCAGCAGGGCGTGCTCCTGCAAGTCCAGAATGCTCCAGTTGTTTGAGTTGCTCGGGCAGTTCAGGATGCCCCTCGTTCCGAGCCAGGAGCGAAGCAGTTTCGAGAGCTGGGTCCTGCATATTTTGATGGTACTGAAGGTCCTCTGGCTGCTGACGAGTGGGTCAGGAATATTGAGGATAATTTGAAGATGTCCAAGGTCAACGAGGTTGGCTGGGTTGACTTGGTGAAGTGGCAGCTTAAGGATAATGCCAGGAATTGGTGGGATGCTAAGGAGGAGCTGTTAGAGGAGCCGATATCTTGGGCTACCTTCAAGTCCAGATTCGATGAGGAATATTTTCCGAAGGCTGCCCGGAGAGAGATGTTGCAGCGCTTCATTGATTTGAAGCAGGGGAGTGTTGGATCCTGTCAAAACAGCGACGTTAGGATCGAATAATTAAAGTAGAGACTTACGTTTGCGTACGCGGCACCGTAATCTCTGAACTTTGCCCTCGGATTTGCCACAATGGTCGATACTTCGTCACGGGGGATCGAAGCAGAGTTTCACCTTCTAAATCTCTATTTAGAAGAGGATTTTAATGGAAGGGAGAAAAAGAACATAAGATGCCTTTTGCAAACTTATGGCATGGAAAGTGTAGTATGAATGCCTTACCCTTGGGTCCTATTTATAGGCTTTAGGGGTAGTTATTGTAGGAAATAACTAAATATAAGCTTATTAGCCTATATTAGCACATTCATTTATCCTCTTCTTCATTCACTTATCAAGTTCCTTTATGCACTTATAAAGTGACTTTTTCCACTTATCGAGTGACTTTTTCCACTTATCGAGTGGCTTTTTCCACTTATCGAGTGGTCCTTTTCACACGAGAAAAGGTTCCCTTCGTGCACGCTTTCGTGCACGCGACATCTGAGGTCTGTATACCCTCATACATCCCCTCATGGGTGTATTCATGTCGTCCATATCCAACATCTCCCACTCACACTTGAGGGGATTGTAAGGAAACATCTTTTCCTTTAACTCTTCTGTTTGTCATACCGAGAAATAGGCCGTGTGACCGTCATGCGTATAGAGTCCGCTGTTGTGCACTTGTTAGAGATACACAACACTCCTCGAGGTGCAAAGTTGAGTAGATCAACGCATGCTTTACCCTAGATTATTTCTTCACATTTCTTATACTTTATATTCAACAATTGAATCCCATCTGGATTACAATTGGCTGGCCAGCTTTGAATCTCTAAAGTCCAAATGTGAATATGAAATTAATCTTCCTCTTTTTGCGATCCTTTTGATCTTGACTTGACTCGCTTTTCTAACATGCCCCGCCAGACCGAATTGACCATAGTCCATAAGCAACATGCTAAGATAGCAATCACCCAGTCAAACCTAAAGGAACCAATTAGAGTCCATAAGGGTAATGAGTTAAGACCCATGTGGTCTTTGGGTCTCACATAATAGTAAACACAATTACTATTCTAACCCAATGGTCAAAATGCATACGTAGTATGAATACGTATTACAACATCACTCCTTTTCCACGGAGCGTATGTCTTAATGATGTTGTAAGGATGATAACCAGACACCACAATGTCTGACTTTGAGTCCCTTTTACTACTCAAATAATCTTCTGGACCCACATCCCGCATAAGATAGATAGGATCTCAAAATCCTTTTAGATCTTTTGAAAAACATCCATATGATGCAGATCTTTCATACGACCATTTTGTTTAAGTCAAGACTCTAAATCATCCGTCTGACGATTTTGACATTAAACAGGTCTCATCTTTATTCTATCCGTCTGATATAATAAAGGCGGTTGCTCATGTGAGAGAGCCAACCTCAATCTGTCTGACATACTAGAAAGTATAGCTGAGATTTCAAAAAATGTACACAAACATTTAAAAAATTCATATGCAATGTTGAAAAGAACTTATTCTTTTATTAAATTTGATCATTTACAGACATGGGAATTTACATTGGTACAACTCAGCTCTTACGCAATCCTTGAGATGATAAGTGTTTGTAAAACACATCTCTGGGGATCGCCTTCGTAAGCGGATCCGCTATCATCTCATGCGTAGATATGTACCTTATGTCTACCTTCTTGGTCTTATCATAGTCTTTTGCAAATTTGTAGCGGATATCTATGTGTTTGGTCTTACAATGGAATTTAGGATCTTTGACATAGGCTATAGAAGCTTGACTGTCGCTGTGTATAGGTACAGCACCTGAGTCACTTGCATCAATTAGCCTGTCTAAGAACTTCCTAAGACAAACAGCCTCTTGGACTGCCATGCTAAATGCTACAAACTCGGCTTCCATAGTTGAAAGTGCGATGCAGGATTGTTTCTTGCTACTCCAGGATATTGCACCAGATCCGAGTAGAAAAACATATCCTGAGGTCAATCGTCGCTCATCGGGATCACCCGCCCAATCAGCATCAGTGTAGCCTTCGAGCCTCAAGGAATCTCCTTGATAGCATAAAGCATAGTCTGCAGTTCCTTTGAGATACCGCAATATCCTCTTAACAGCTTTCCAGTGTACTTGCCCTGGATTGGATTGGTAACGACTTACCATTCCAACGGCAAAACAGATGTCCGGTCTTGTACACATCATAGCGTACATAAGACTACCAACTGCACTGGAATATGGAACTTTTTCCATAATTTCCTTTTCCTTTTGGTTCTTTGGACATGATTTCAGACATAAATTGTCGCACTTGCTTATAGGAGTATCAATGGACTTGCAGTCCTGCATATTAAAACGTTCTAAAACCTTCTTTATATAAGTCTCTTGTGAAAGAGAAAGAAGTTTCTTCGAACGATTCCTTGAAATCTTAACTCCAAGGATATATGCGGCTTCTCCCATTCCTTTCATCTCAAAAACTGATGAAAGCCAAGCCTTGATATCCATCACAAAGCCCTTGTCATTTCAGGCTATTAAAATGTCATCTACATATAGAGACATAATAACGTAATTGCTCTTAATCCTCTTGATATATACGCAGTTGTCTTCATCAAGCATGGAAAAACCATTTGATAAGACAACTTCTTGAAATCGTATATACCATTGCCTCGAGGATTGTTTAAGACCATATATGGACTTACGAAGTTTACAAACCTTATGTTCGTTTCCTTCTTTTACAAACCCTGTTGGTTGTTCCATATAGATCTCCTCGTCCAATTCTCCATTGAGAAAGGCAGTCTTTACATCCATCTGATGTAATTCGAGGTCTAAGCAAGCTACCATAGCCAGAATCAGGCGAATCGAGGTAAAACGAACAACAGGTGAGAAGGTCTCTTCGTAGTCTATCCCTTCCTGTTGCGTAAAACCTTTCGCGACAAGGCGAGCTTTATATCTGTCAATAGAGCCGTCAGCCTTATGCTTAATTTTGAGAACCCATTTGTTCCCAATAGCTCTACGTCCTCTGGGTAAGTTAACTAAGTCCCAGACTTGATTAACTTTCATGGATTCCAACTCCTCCTTCATCGCTTCCATCCATTTGTCTTTCGCAGGGCATGATACGGCCTGTTTGAAAATAGCAGGCTCGTCATCATCTTGTAGTAAAGTCATAAAGGTTTGCAGAAATTCATCCTCAAATCTTAGAGGAGCCAACCTTGTACGACTACTACGTCGTATTTGATATCCTTCAAGTCCTTGTTGACTCGAATTTAGATCAATTCTAATATCACTCCCATTTGGAATGTCGTTAGAAATGCTCCCACTTGGATCATTATTCCCGTATGGAATAGGATTAGTATCATTCGTATCATCCATTGGTGAAGTTTGAAACGTATTTTCTTCTTCACCAAGAATTCTCCCACTCGAATGAGGTAATCCTTCTTGATCATTAATCTCAAATAGAGATAAGTCCTGACTTATCTCACCCTGTCTTGGAAACTCGTTTTCCAAAAAAGTGACATCCCTCGACTCAAATTCAATTAGACCTCCATTGTCTTCCTGACCAATGAAAACATAACCTTTGGAGTTTTCTGCGTATCGTATGAAGATACATTTCCTTCCCCGTGGCCCAAGTTTGCCATACTTATGGGAGGAAATATGTGCGTAAGATGCACATCCCCAAGGTTTTAAAATGTTTAAGTCAGGAGACCTTTGGTTCCACAACTCATAAGGAGTGGAGCTAACTGATTTCGAGGGTACGCGGTTTAATATGAAAGCAGCCGTCAATAATGCATCACCCCAAAAGGTGATTGGAAAGTTAGCTTGCGCCATCATTGAATGGACCATTTCCATTAAAGTCTTATTTCTCCTTTCTGCAACACCATTTTGTTGAGGAGTATAAGGCATAGTTACCTGATGTACTATGCCCTTTTCATCACAAAGTTCCTTAAAACTTGTTGATTGATATTCACCGCCCCTATCGGTTCGCACGACCTTAATCTTGCGATCTAATTGATTCTCCACTAAACTCATATAGTTTTTAAAGCAGGTTAATGCTTCACTTTTGTGGGATATCAAATAGATATGTCCGAATCGGGTGAAGTCATCAATAAAAGTGATGAAATAGGACTTCCCGCGTCTTGTCTTGACATTCATCGGACCACATATGCCCAAATGGATGAGCTGTAATGGAACCTCGGCCCTTGTGCTGGTTCCAAACGGCTTGCGACAAGATTTCCCTACAAGGCAATGTTCGCAGGTCGACATTTCAACCTTTGAAACATTGGATAGAAGGCCACGTTTGGCAAGTCTATCCATTCGTGTTGTTCCAATGTGACCAAGCCTTGCATGCCAACAAATTATATCAGACTCATAAGTCGAAGAATTTGTAACAAGGAAATTTTCATTACAAACTGAAGAGTCATACATTGTATTTAATACAATAAATCCTTTGAATACATACCCAGTACCAATTAAGGAATTATTACAACACAAGTCCACTTTACAATTTTGAAAGAACCAGCTATAACCAAGACCCATTAACACGACCACAGATATTATATTCCTTCGAATATCTGGAGCGAAGAGAACATCATGAAGTAGGAGAGTGCGGCCGTTGTCCAAGACTAGCTTGCAAGTCCCAACGCCTTTCACTTCAACACGTGTGTTGTTTCCTACATAGATCCACTTCGTTCCTTGGGGTATCCGGTGATACTCCACGAAGGACTGTCTGTCCCTTGCTATGTGGTCGATGGCACCTGAATCAATTATCCAAAATGGATTAGATTCCACAAGAAATATTGAACTAGAAACACATATGTAACTAGCATAATTACAAGTTACCTCGTCCCTTCCACTCGTACACGAACGAGCATAGTGACCGAGCTTGTTGCACTTGAAGCACTTGATCTTCTTCAAGTCTTTCTTTTTTGTGCCATTTCTTGTGCACACCCTTATGTTTGGGTTTCTTGGTAGACTCAGGTTGCTTATTACGTTCATTAGTAAACTTCGAACGATCTTTCCGTTTCTTTCCCCCGTGTGAGGAACTAGCAACCATGTGCACTTCTGCACTTGGCTTGGCGGCCGCAAGCCGCTCTTCCTCTAACTCGAGGTGCTTAGAAACGTCGCTGAAGTTCTTGATGCTCTCGTTGTGAGTGAGATGCATCTTCATTTGGTCCCACCCGTTTGGTAGGGAACGTATGACTGCTTGGATTTGTTGCTCATCTGTGAGCACATGACCTGCATCCTTTAACTCTGAGATTAGATTCGCCATATGTCGCAGATGTTTCCCCATGGAATGATCTGGACGTTTCTTGAATGAATCGAATCTTATAGTTAAGGCGCGAAGTTTGGACACCGATATGCCACCAAACTTCTCCTCTAGCTTGGACCATATGTCTATGGCTAGGTCATGCTCTCGGAAGATGCGCATTATGTCATCTGCCATACTAGAAAATAACGTAATGCGGGCTATCTTGTTCTTCCGAGACCAAGCATCAAAAGCTTCCTTGTCTCGTCTGTGTTGGGCCGTAGTGCCTAACTCGGGTTCAATCATTACGTTCTTCAGAGTTTCGAGCCCTTCTTGCTCCTCTAGAACGTATTGTATCTTAATGGACCATAGTTTGTAATTATCGCCGTTGAGTTTTTCACCTCTATTTAACTCAGCGACGATATTCTTTGAAGCGGAAGACATTTTACTTTTAAAATGCTGCAAAAGACACAAAACCGAAGGTTTGATCAAAAATATTGCATTAAAAATTCTTAAAATATAATTCCCACTTGAAATGATAATAGAATATCCCATTTGGATAGTTCTAATTTCAACTCCCACTTGGAATGATATTTACAATTTGATAAGTTACTTTCGAAAAATATTGAAAAATGTTACTCTAGAATCGGAAAGGTCACTACGTTTCCAATCACCATCTAGAGTAACTTTCAATATTTCCCCATCACTTTATCAAATAAAAGTACTCTTATAGTACTTTGCAGCGGAAAAGCGTTTTTGAAAACGTATTTTTCAAAACGTATGAAAACGTATTTTTCAAAAAATGTATATTTCAACCTAGTACCCTTATGATACTAGCGAAATATTCGGCACTTCCTGGCCATTTGCCGGGATGAGCCGTAGCCGTGCCAAGGCCGGATCCCTCCTTTGGGGATTTATCTGCAAGCCATCGTCGCCAGCTCCTGTATGGATCCAGGCGCTTCCCCCCTCTATAGGAGAATTTTACCGCATGACGACTGTCGTCCGCCCCGTATGGGCTAGCCATGCATGTCACATTCATGCAACCCCCCCGCCAAATACAGGGTCAACCGGGGCTCGAAACTGGGCTCGACCGGGGCTCGGCACTGGCCGTGGCTGGGGCCGGCAGTGGTCGGGCTGGCCTTGGCCTGGCCCTGGCCACTGCCAGGGCCGGCCAGGGCACCGGCCCTGGCCTCTGCCAGGGCCGGCCAGGGCACCGGCCCTGGCCTCTGGCCTGGCCCTGGCTCCCGGCCAGGGCCGGCCAGGCCAGGCCGAGGCCGACCAAGGCCCTCTGGCCCTGGCCTGGCCTCGGCCAGAGGCTCTGGCCTCGGCCAGAGGCCGGTCAGGGCCCCCTGGCCCTGGCCTGACCTGGCCGAGGCCGGCCAGAGGCCGGCCAAGGCCCCCTGGCCCTGGCCTGGCCAGGGCCAGAGGCCGGCTCTGGCCTGACCGAGGCCGGCCAGGGCCCCCAGGCCCTGGCCTGGCCTCGGCCAGAGGCCGGCTCTGGCCTGGCCGAGGCCTGCCCTGGCCTGGCCGAGGCCGGCCAGGGCCCCCTGGCCCTGGCCTGGCCTCGGCCAGAGACCGGTAAAAGCTGACAATGGCCCTTTTGGCCTTGGCCGGCCATGGCCCCTTGGCCATGGCCGGCCTCCCCTTTTCTTGGGGTTGGCCACATGCACTCCTCCCCCTCGACGGGGTGGTTTTCGTTGTCATTTAACCGTAGCCAACCCCCTCCGCATGGGGAGGGGGGATGCATAGCCTCCATGGCCCATATGGCCATGGTGATCATGCACCAAAAGTCATCTTCTCCGATGGGAATAACCACCGTCGTCTTCTTCGATGAAGCACCCGTTCGTTGATGAAGCACCCGTTCGTCGAGAAAGTAGTTATTCTCTAATGGCCGTGTGCCAAAATGAAGAAATAACATACTCTAAAGTTCGCAAACTACACGCTCCACATGAAGAGAGTTCACATTCCCTATGAATGGAGACTCAGCATCCATGAAGAGTGCGGGCTTGACGATATGAACAGTCGGTTCTTCCCGTCACGGAGAGTTCCTGCCATATCCGTAATGACAGAAGACCCTAACGTGAAAAGAACAACCGCTGTGTTCTCTCCGTCACGAAGCGTTCCTACCATATCCATAATGGTAGGATACCCATTCGTGAAAAAACAACGCCTCGTTCATCGGTTCGACGGGGCGACGATTTGATCGGGGCGAACCCGTATGGCTCCGATACCAATGTTGGATCATGTCAAAACAGCGACGTTAGGATCAAATAATTAAAGTAGAGACTTACATTTGCGTACGCGGCACCGTAATCTCTGAACTTTGCCCTCGGATTTGCCACAACGGTCGATACTTCGTCACGGAGGATCGAAGCAGAGTTTCACCGTCTAAATCTCTATTTAGAAGAGGATTTTAATGGAAGGGAGAAGAAGAACATAAGATGCCTTTTGCAAACTTATGGCATGGAAAGTGTAGTATGAATGCCTTACCCTTGGGTCCTATTTATAGGCTTTAGGGGTAGTTATTGTAGGAAATAACTAAATATAAGCTTATTAGCCTATATTAGCACATTCATTTATCCTCTTCTTCATTCACTTATCAAGTGCCTTTATGCACTTATAAAGTGACTTTTTCCACTTATCGAGTGGTTTTTTCCACTTATCGAGTGGTCCTTTTCACACGAGAAAAGGTTCCCTTCGTGCACGCTTTCATGCACGCGACATCTGAGGTCCGTATACCCTCATACATCCCCTCATGGATGTATTCATGTCGTCCATATCCAACAGGGAGCTTGTCGATGGATCAGTACCACCAAGAGTTCACCAGACTGAGTCGGTTCGCACCGAAGATGGTGCAGGATGCTGATGAGAGGGATCAGAGGTTCCTGCAGGGACTTGCTTTGGAGCTTCAGAGTTTTGTGTCTTCCTCTGATCTGGAGTCGTATCAGAAGGTTCTGATAGCGGCACGGAGGCAGGAGCTAATTGTGAACCAGAGGAGAGGACATGTTGCTAGAGCTGGGAAGAGGCCTATGGAGCATGCTAGGGCGGTGATTAGGCCTGGTTTCAAGCCTAATCAGCCAGTGCAGTTTAAGAGGCCAGGAGGGCCTATTCAGAAGTCTTGCCATTTCTGCGGTAAGACCAGACATATCAAGGAGCAGTGTAGGAGATTCCTGGGCCAGTGTATTGTCTGTGGAGAGCCTACCCATACCATGAAGGACTGCCCGAAGTCGAAGAGGCCTTAGGGTGCACCTGTTGCAGCACAGCCGTTGCAGCAGAGAGCGTCTGTTCCTGCTGGGTGTGCAGCAGCTCTTGTTCCACAGAGGAAGGCCTTTCAGCAGGCTTTTCCGCCAAGGCGACAGGCTTTTCTGATGACTGAAGTGGAGAGCGGGGCTGTGGATGAGGTTATCGCAGGTAACTCTCAAACTAGCTGTTTCTTTCTTAATTAGTTTTGGTTGTTAGATTATGTTGTTTGCTTGTACATGATTGTTTGCTAGAATAGGGCTTGATTGTTAGACTGTTTGTAGGTGTGATTCTGGTTTGCACATTTCCTACACGAGTTCTCTTTGACTCTGGTGCATCGATGTGCATCCTATCTCGGAGCTTCGTGGAGAAGCATTCCTTGTCGACGTCTCCTCTTCCCAAGAGTTGGAATATCGTTGCAGGGAATGGTGTGGTCTCGGTGCATCGTGGTTGCAATTCTTGCCCGTTGGTGGTTTGTGGACATGAGCTTTATGCTGATTTCATTGTCCACGACCTCATCAACTATGATGCGGTCCTTGGGATGGATTGGCTTGCGAGCTTCTATGCTACGATCGACTGTCAGAGGAAGAAGGTGGTGTTCGAGATTCCCGGACATCCAGTGTTTGAGTTCAGCCGGGGTAGCAGTTCGCTTGGCCCTGTCAGATTTTGGGCCAGACCGGTGGAGTTTGTGGCTATGCAGATGGAGCAGGAGAGGCCGGCTGTGGTGCGAGAATTCGATGACGTTTTCCCCGAGGAGATGTTTGGACCGCCGCCTGATCGAGCTCTCGAGTTTTCGATTGACCTTATTCCGGGAGCGCAGCCCATTTCGAAGGCACCATATCGTATGGTGCCAGCAGAGTTGGAAGAATTGCGGAAGCAGCTGGATGAGCTTTTGCAGAAGGGTTATATCAATCCTAGTGTGTCTCCGTGGGGAGCACCGGTCCTGCTGGTGAAAAAGAAGGATGGTTCGCGTCGCATGTGCGTGGACTACAGGGAGCTGAATGCGGTGACCATTAAGAATAAATACCTGTTGCCTCGCATCGATGATATTTTTGATCAGCTTGGAGGATCGAGGGTGTTTTTGAAGTTGGATCTGAGGAGTGGTTATCATCAGTTGAAGGTGAAGAAGGAAGATGTTCCGAAGACTGCTTTCAGGACGAAGTATGGACACTACGAGTTTGTGGTTATGCCCTTCGGTGTAACCAACGCTCCCGCAGTTTTCATGAATCTGATGAACCTGATTTTCTACGAATTTTTGGATAAGTTTGTCGTTATCTTTATTGACGACATTCTGATCTATTCAAAGTCGGAGGAAGAGCATGCTTCGCACTTGAGGACAGTGTTAGGGATTTTGAGGAAGCATCGTTTGTATGCTAAGTTCTCGAAGTGCAAGTTTTGGCTGGATAGAATTGCTTTTCTCGGGCATGTGGTATCTGGATATGGTATTTCAGTGGATCCCAAGAAGATCAAGGCCATCAGAGAGTGGCATGTTCCACAGTCAGCATCTGAGATCCGGAGTTTCCTTGGGCTTGCTGGTTACTATCGGCGCTTCATTAAGGACGTTTTCTGTATTGCTGAGCCGATGACCAGATTGACGCGGAAGGATGTACCTTTTGTTTGGTCGGGTGATTGTGTGAATGCTTTTGGTGTTCTGAGGGAGAGGTTGACGACTGCCCCTGTTCTTGTTGTGCCTGGTCGCAGTGGAGGATTTGAGATCTTTTGCGATGCTTCTGGCAAGGGTCTCGGTTGTGTGTTGCATCAGCACGGGCATGTGGTGGCATATGCTTCGCGTCAGCTCAAGACTCATGAGATGAATTACCCGACGCACGACTTGGAGGTGGCTGCTGTCGTGTTTGCGCTCAAGATTTGGAGGCACTTCCTGCTGAGTGAGAAAGTGAAGATCTTCACCGATCACAAAAGCTTGAAGTATATTTTTACTCAGAAGGAGCTCAACATGCGACAGCGTCGATGGTTAGAGCTCATGGCAGATTATGAGATCGATTTGCAGTTTCACCCTGGCAAGGTGAATGTGGTTCCTGATGCGTTAAGTAGGCTTCCGGTGGTGATGTTATTGACTTCGCAGTGGAGATTGCAGCAGGATTTTTGCGAGTCTGGATTTGAGATTGTTCTTCCTGGAGAGGCTTCTTCGTTGATGTGTATGCAAATACAGTCGACAATCGTGGATCGGATTAAGGCTGGCCAGGCCGGAGATCCGAAGCTGGTGAAGATTCGGGAGCAGGTAGAAGCCGGTCTGCGGACTGACTTTTTGATTCATGAGGATGGCTCGCTGAGGTATGGAGCCAGGTTATGTGTGCCAGCTTGGGATATTAGAGAGGAGTTCCTAGTTGAGGCACACAGTTCGTCGTATTCTGTACATCCTGGTGGTACCAAGATGTTCAAGGATCTTTGCCTGAACTTTTGGTGGCATGGCATGAAGAGGGGTGTGGCTTGGAGTGTAGCCAAGTGTCTGGTTTGTCAGCAGGTGAAGGCGGAGCATCAGCGTACGGCGGGGTTGCTGCAACCGCTTCCGATTCTGGAGTGGAAGTGGCAACACATCACTATGGACTTTGTGACTGGACTACCTCAGAGTCCGAAGCGGAATGATGCGATTTGGGTGATCGTAGATCGATTGACCAAATCCGTGCACTTTATTCCATTCCGAGTAGGACAGTCCACCGAGGCGCTAGCGAGGAGATACATGGAGGAGATCGTACGACTTCACGGAGTCCCCATGAGTATCGTGTCGGACAGAGACACGAGGTTCACATCTCAGTTCTGGCAGAGTTTATAGAAAAGTTTGGGTACGAGTCTGAGTTTCAGCACGGCGTACCATCCGCAGACAGATGGCCAGTCTGAGAGGACGATTCAGATCTTGGAGGACATGCTGAGGGCGTGCATGTTGGATTTCAAGGGTTCGTGGGAGGACCATCTATATCTGGTGGAGCTCTCTTACAATAACAGCTTCCAAGCGAGTATTGGCATGGCGCCTTTTGCCGCGCTATATGGGAGGAAATGTCGATCGCCTTTGAGTTGGGACGACATTGGTGACCGGGAACTGTTGGGACCTGAGATGATTGTGGAGGCTGTGGATGTTGTCAGGAACATTCGGGAGAGGTTGAGGATTGCTCAGGACCATTTTAGGCATTGGGCTGATGTTAAATGCCGTCCTTTGGAGTTTCAGCCAGGCGACCATGTGTTCCTGAGGATTTCCCCGAATCGTGGTGTGATTCATTTTGGGAAACGGGGGAAGTTGAGCCCGCGATACATTGGACCGTTTGACATTCTGGAGAGAGTTGGCGAGGTAGCCTACCGCTTGGCCTTGCCGTCATCTTTGGAGGGAGTTCACGATGTTTTCCATGTGTCGCAGCTTCGTCGGTACATCGGCGACCCGTCTCATGCCGTGGATTTCTCGGAGATCATCGTTCGCCCAGATTTGACGTATGACCAACAGCTAGTGCTGATTTTGGACAGGCATCAGAAGTCACTCCGAAACAAGGTTGTCGATCTTGTGAGGGTGATGTGGCGACACGGCTCGCCAGGAGAGTCTACTTGGGAGAGAGAGGATGAGATGCGAGAGCGCTACCCACTTTTGTTTCCGGACACGTGAGTGTTGGGAAATTCCGAGGACGGAATTTTTCTTATGTTGGGGAGGATGTAACGACTGGTTTTTCAGGTATTTGGATTATCTATATTATATATATGTTTTGGTGGATTTTCTCCTTATGTGTGATTTTCCGTCTCCGTAGCTTTCGTTTTCGTTCGTTTCGTTGTGATTTTCTAGCTTCTTCCTTATATCGTTGAGTTTGGAGTAAGTCATTCGTGACGAGCTTCATATCGCTCATGTCTTAGAGTTAGTTTGAGCTTAGGAGTCATAGGAATCCTTCCCGGAGCTTCGTGCTTCGATTCGAGACTTTTCGTGCGCGTTAGTTGGTTCAAGAAGGGGGACCAACCGACTAGATACCAATCTAGTCGGTCAGGAACTCTTCTGGAACCGACTAGTTCACTAAATCAATTATTCAGGAGTTACTGTTTACTTTTAGTCGGTCTAAGAACAATCACCGACCGACTAGATGTGAAACTAGTCGGTCAGAACTTGCTCTCAGACCGACTAGTTTCTTTCAGTAAATTTCGCCTAAGTTACTGTTTATCGTTAGTCGGTCAATGAACACTCACCGACCGACTAGGTTGCAAACTAGTCGGTCGACGGGCCTTCACAGACCGACTAATTCATTACCCAGATTTATTCCCTCTTTCACTGTTTGATTTTAGTCGGTTATAGTTGAATGACCGACCGACTAGTTCCCAAACTAGTCGGTCAACAACTCTTCTTTGACCGACTAGTTGACCCCGAAACCCTAGGGTTTCCAGCCGCCGCCAGCTTTTTCTATTTAAACCCCTCCGACTTCTTTCATTCTTCCTTCATTCTTCTGAGCTGTTTTCTTCCCCAAATCATCCTCCAACATTTCCCCAAGCCATTCCTTCCTCCTTGGAGCTTCCCACTCGCCATTCTTGCGCCGGCCACCCTCCTTGGGCCGTCGGCAACCCCAAAAACCCACAAATCCCATTTTCTCCAGATTTTCTCGCCATTTCTAGATCTGAACCATAGTCCTTCGGATCGTTCTCCCGTTGCCGTGCTTGCTCGGCATCGTTCTTCCTCTACGATACGGTTAGTAAATCGATCCCTTAATATTCTCATAACCCACGTTGTGATTTTGTTAAACCCTAATAAAAATGGATGTTAGACATCGTAGATTAGATTATGAAATTGGATTGGGTGTTGTTCTAATATTGTTTTGCCATGGCAGCGATCCCATCTCTGTAGTTTAACATTTTGTGACGTGCCGCGTTGATCGTCATCCTTGGTGTCATGCAAGTGAAACTTGCCACTTAGGGTTTTAGGCCATGCTTTAGGCCATTTGCTTGTTATAGGCGTAAAAGAGACTAGGCGACGAAATGATACTCGCCTAGGCGCAAATTCCAGGACCTAGCTTGACAACGAAGCTAGATCCGACTTCTTTTAATTATTTGCATCTTATCTGTCATGTTTAAATTCAATTAACGGTACGCGAATTATTGGTACATGCCATCCTATCCATGTTGAATGTTGCATTCGTAGCACACGCTACAATACTTGTACTACTTGATCCGGCTTGGCACCTGCTTTTAGCGGGCACAACCCAATGCCAAATACACTTCCTGGCTCGTGATCCAGAAGCGGGCTACTTGTGTTGGTCAAAAGCCAATGCCCGATACACGTGGAGGGGTAGGAATAAACGGTCACTTGAGCTTAAGAGTTGGCCCGATCAGCCACTCTAGCCAACAGGCAAAATCTCTGTGCACGACGTGCTTACTTGACTTGTCTTTGTACTCGTACTTGTTCATGTGAAACTTGTCTTCCATGCCATACTTGTTACTTGCACTTCACCTTACTTGTTGCTTCCATACTATGCTTGCCATGCTATGCATCATACTATAACTGCTAGGTTGTTAGTTTACTATCCTTTCAGTTTCCTTGCCCAAGTCTTTTTAGACTTGCTGACATGTGCCCCTTTACTCTTTTGGGTGACACATGTTAGATCCTGAGCCTGAGGTTGCTGCTGAGGACATGGTGTTCGCTGACGCTGAGTCAGAGCCCGCGTTCACCGGGGAGTTTGAGGACACTGGAGATCAGTCGTAGAGACTGTTTGTGTCGTCGTTTAGACTGTTTTAGTTGTCGGTGAGTAGCACCAATACTTTGTTTGTGCTAGTCTTGTTGGCCATGTTGTGGGCCTAGACTCTTTCTTTTAGCCTGGTGGCTTTTCTGTGATGTTGGATATTATTGTGGACAATTTCTGAGATCGGTTATCTTATCAGTCCCTTTTATTATTATTTTTGTTCTGGTTGCCTTTACAGGGATCTACATATATTCAGATTTGACGCTTATCAGGCGTACAGCTTCACAGCTCCACGTCTGTGCGGACTTTCTCACATCTCGCCTCCATTTGTGGGAAGCGGGGCGTGACATTAATGCGATTGTTGAAAACTATGGACATATGGTCTTTAATATAGAGGGTTATACATTAAAAATTTGGCATCAAGCATGCTGCACGGGCGGAACTGGGATTAGATCACCGGGGGGCGGGCGGCATTGCAAGAATGCGTACAAATTGCATAGTGCAATGGTGCTCAGGTCGAGTAGTCCAAAGAGATAAAGGAGTTGTTTTTCCATTAACATTAAGTATATTTGAGGTGACAAAGTAAACAACAAAGTAGATATAAAAATTATTGTTCATGACATATGCAACATGTGTTTTGAGGTCACGTGATCGTGTAAGAAAGCCAAAAACAAAAACAAGTTTTAATTGCATAAATACGAAAATAAGTTACGAAGATTATTAATTTAAATAGGTAGCAAATTTTCCCATGCATTTTTTAAATACAAAATCGTTCACATATTAACGAAGATATGAACAAGAAATTAAGGCTGATTTCATCGTTAATTTGCAAAAAAAGAAAAATTTTAAAAATATAATCATCGGAACTAGCCAAGAATTAATTAATCTTTTAAATATAAGGGAATGGGAAAAGCGTGTTTAGTAACTAAACATTTTAGGTAGATTAAGTTAATCATGACGATTTAAAAACGCTAATTAGAAATCACAATGTTTACTTGTGTGATCAAACAATTTAATGTTTTACAATGACTTGTATGAGAAATTTGTTGTGAAGGGAAAAGTAGGGAAATCAGTGTAGAGGGTTAAGAGCCCCCTACCCTTGTATTTATAGCTTTCAATAGTGGGCTGTATACCCAATTGGCCCAATGGGCCTATTCATAACACTTCCCCTTATCCAACCAACATTGAATAAGAGGTGGATTCTTCAGGATCCGAGTTAGGATAACTGCCTTGTTAAATAAAGGACAGTTAATCCATAACTTCCTTGTTTTGGGGACGTGTCTAGGGGTGGATACTTCAGGATCCAGAGTCAACGAGGTTGCCTCGTCAAAACCTTGACTACGGAAAACCCTATGGGAAAAAACCTGCAGCCAAGGGAAAAGAGTACAACTCTGCGGTTGACTCCCCCTCATCTGACCAAGCTTCAGGCTTGCAGATTTCCTATGAATCTATACATCAGTTTCCTATGTATCTATGAGTTCATAATCTTCTCATCCTGACCCAGTTTACATTTACTCACTCTCCTCATCCCAATCCCATATACAAGTTTCTCAAAGATACTAGTAGGCAGGGATTTGGTAAGCAGATCCGCCAAGTTATTACATGATTGGATCTTCTGTACCTCAATCTGCTTCTGCTTCTGAAGGTCGTGCGTCCAGAAGAACTTGGGGGAGATATGCTTCGTCTTGTCGCCTTTTATGTAGCCGTCCTGTAGCTGGGCTATACATGATGCATTGTCTTCATGAAGTGGGGTAGGCGCAAGGACGCCGGTCATCAGGCCGGTGGAGGTGAGGATGTGCTGGATCACAGAGCGTAGCCAGAAACTTTCCTTGCTTGCTTCAAAGATCGCTAGGAGCTCTGAGTGGGTGGATGAGATGGTCATCATGGTCTGCTTCACAGATCTCCAGGATATGGCTGTGCCGCCATAAGTGAACATGTATCATGTCTGAGACTTCTCTGTATGAGGATCGGACATGTATCCTGCATCAGCATAACCAACTAAACCAGTTGATGCCCCTTTCCTGTAGAATAGACCTAAGTCTATAGACCCTTGGAGGTAGCACAGAAGATGCTTAACTCCGGCCCAGTGCCGCTGTGTGGGTGCAGCACTATATCTGGCTAGTAAGTTGACTGCAAATGCTATGTCAAGGCGAGTGTAGTTAGCCAGGTAAAGGAGTGCACCGATAGCACTTAGATAAGGCACTTCAGGGCCTAGTGATTCCTCCCCCTCTACTAGCGGCCGGAAGGGGTCTTTATGTACATCCAATGATCTGACGACCATTGGAGTGCTGAGGGGGTGGCACTTATCCATCTGAAACTTTTTCAATAAGTTCGATGTGTAAGTTGACTGATGTAACAGGATCCCATCGTTAAGATGCTCTATTTGAAGACCTAAACAGAATTTTGACTTTCAGATGTCTTTCATCTCGAAGGTTTCTGTTAAGCTTCTAGAAATCTCTGCGATCTCTTCAGGAGATCCGATGAGGTTCAAGTCGTCCACGTAGACGGCTATGATTACAAATCCTGTTGCCTTTGCTCTTATAAAGATGCAAGGACAGACTGGGTCGTTTGAGAATCCTTGTTTTGCAAGGAAATCGCTCAGTCTGTTATACCACATCCTTCCAGATTGTTTTAGACCATATAATGATCTTTGCAGTTTCACTGAGTAGATGTCACGTTCTCTCTCTTTTAGTGCTGTAGGCAAAGAATAACCGTCAGGCAATCTCATATAGATGTCTCGGTCAAGTTTGCCCTATAGGTATGTAGTAACCACGTCCATGAGTTCCATATCTAAACCCTCTTGGGCTGTTAAGCCAATGAGGAATCGGAAGGTGATCGCGTCCATGACCGGGGAGTATGTGGCTTCAAAAATCCACCCTTGGACGTTGGGTAAAACCCTGCGCTACAAGCCTTACTTTGTAGCGAACGATCTCATTCTGTTCATTTTGTTTTCTAACAAATACCCATTTATAACCCACAGGTTTTACACCTTTTGGTGTCTGGACTATGGGTCCGAAGACCTTGCGTTTGCTGAGTGAATCCAACTCCACTCCTATTGCCGCTTTCCACTTTGGCCAATCATCTCTACTTTGACGTTCTGTCAGAGAGCGTGGTTCAATATCATCGTCGCAGTATGCGACGTTGATGGCAATATTACACGCAAATGTGTCATCTATGGTTGTGCTCTTTCTGTCCCAATACTCCCCAGTTCGTACATAGTGTATCGATACTTCATTTTCTCCCGGTTTTTCCTCTTCATGAGAGTTTGGGAGAGATGGGGTAGCAGGGCTTATAGTAGCATCCTGTGGTGATATTTGTTTACCATTGCCAAGTGTCCTACTCTTTCTAGGGACTTGGTCCTTGGATCCCGGTGGTCGCCCTCTCTTTTTGAGAGGTCCAACCATTTCTGCTGCAGGCGGATTGCATCCATTTTACGGTATGTCAATCCTAGCTAGAGTGTTAGCAGCAGGGACGTGTGATTTGACAATCTTCTGGTTGTCAGTAAATTTGTCCGGCAAGAGATGGACAGTGTTTTGGATGTGGAGAATCTTCAGGACCTCCTCCTCACACTGGCTTGTGGGCGGATCAAAGTGACATAATGACTTTGTATCCCAAGTGATACATTCTGAAGCTTCGGGCTTCTTTGTCTGTGAGCCTAGTCTTGGAAACGATGTTTCATCGAATTCACAGTCTTCTAGACGTGCCTTGAAAACGTCTCCCGTAAGGGGTTCTAGGAATCTAATTATGGAGGGGGTGTCAAACCCAACATAAATGCCTATAATGCCCTGAAAACTACTGCACAAGTACTAGAGGGGGGGTGAATAGTACTTTAAAATAACAAGGAGTATAATTCCTAATTATCGTGCAAACTACTACCAACAAATGCGGAAGCTAAAATTGACAACAACAAATATTCAATGCAAACAATTGATATGATGGGTTCGGATCCACCTAAGTCTCCCCGACTTGTTCCCGGTGATCCTACGTCCCAATACACCCGGATCCCCTCCGGATACTTAGGTTAGAAACCCTAACCCAAGATTTCCACTATGAATACCTTGTGAAAAACCTTCACAAGATCAAATCATACAATCAATAGCAATAGTGACTCCCACAACCCGGGATCACAACCTTCTCTCACAATCGAGAGAATCAATAGCAATAAATGAGTTTATATGAAATAAACAACAACTTACCACAAACCCTATACCTTGAGCATTCTTACCAAATAGGGGCAAGGAGGGATTTGAGGAAGGAGAAGTCACCAAGACCTAGCACCACCAATATGAGCAGCAATGGGTGCCTAGGAATGAGTAGGAGACTTGATTCAAGCAATAGCTTGGATGGCTCAACAAGAACAAAGTTCTCTCAAGATGGATTCTAGATCTCAAATGAGGGAGAGAATGATTTCTTGTGAGGAAGAGAGCTTAGGAAATGAGTTTTAATCTCTAACTCTTTCAATCTGAATAAGGCTCTCAATAGCAGCTCTTACCTTGAGAGAAATGACCAAGCTTCATATTTATAGGGTCCCACAAAAACGAGCTAGGTCAATTCCCAACGGTTGGAAATCTGAAGCAATTAGTCGGTCAAAGAACAACCACTGACCGACTAGTTCATCAACTAGACGGTCGGTGAAACAACATGAACCGACTAAAGAATGAACAGTGAACAGATGAAATTTCAGACCTAAAGAACTAGTCGGTCCAAGAAGACTTTCCGACCGACTAGTTTCTCAACTAGTCGGTCGGTCAGTTAACTTAGACCGACTAAGAGTCAAAAACTATTAGTCTGAATACAAATTGATTTAGTCGGTCCAAGAACAAATGTTGACCGACTAGATTATCAACTAGTCGGTCGCCAAACGTTCTTAGACCGACTAACGATAAACAGTAGCTTAGGTGAAAATTGGCATGTACAGTAAAGCTCAACTAGTCGGTCACAGAAGCATCACTGACCGACTAGTTCACAAACTAGTCGGTCGGTGAGTCAACGTAGACCGACTAACTGTAAACAGTAAAGAGCTTTGAATTTAGGAAACAAACTAGTCGGTCCAAGAAGCTTTTCCGACCGACTAGATCACCATCTAGTCGGTCAGTTCTTCTTCTTGAACCAACTAACATGCACAAGAAGTCCCGAATCGAAGCGCGATGCTTCGGGAAAGTTTGTATGGGCTTCAACTAAGATCCTAGCTCTAAGATAGGAGCGATATGAAGATCAAATGATAATACCTACTCAAGGCTTAACATTCTAAAGAACGAAGCTAGAAGACTAAATATAAATCTAGACAAACCGTCTTCAAAAGCTTCGATTGAATCTTCATGACTTCAAAGTAGGTCCAAAAGCTTCAACGAAGCTTTAGGCATATGAATACGTGCTTTGAGAAGTCTTGAGACGTCGCTTTGGTTGTTCACGTGAATTAGGTGACGATCTCCATAACTGCGCTCACAAAGTGTTAGTTCACGATTTATTTATGTTTGCTCATCATCCAAAACCAAATCCGGGGAGTCCAGTACTCAACATTCTCCCCCTTTTTGGTGATGACAAACCAACATAAATAATAATCAAAAATAATGATTCAAATGTAAAATACTTACTCCCCCTGCATTGATGACACGTTAATTCCAAATTGAATAAATATAATACGCATCAAGCAGAAGTGAGAGATATAAAACATGATCCAATTATTGAAATTTAGGATCGTAATCCATTTATATATCTTCACTCCCCCTGAATCTAACATAATAAATTAGATTCATGGACAAAAGAGTTAAATTTTCATTTTGCCCTTGTCATTATTATTATCTCTCCCCCTTTGGCATAATCCAAAAAGAGTGGGGGGTATACAACGACAACAACAAGGCTAAAGAAAATCCAACATCGGGAGTCGAAGAATACGAAGATGGTCCAAAAGACACCTAAAAAATACAGGAAGAAAAACAAGGTGTGCCAAATTGACCATTATCCAAAAGCGAAAAATGAAATCATCAAAATACCAAATATAATTCACTTATTGAGTAAAGGAACGTGCTCTCCAATCTCAACATTTTGGTTAAATTAGTGCATGGAAAAAAATTCTATGTTTTCATAGAAATAAATTCTTTTTAACCAAGTCATATTCGTCGAGCGACGAAATCGAACATCATAGACATTGAAATGAATATAAAATGTGCACAACGAAGTAAAAGAGAGCAACGATGTATATATATATATATATATAAGAAGCATCATGAGTACAACCAAAAGATACATCGACTCCATACAATCAAAGTGTCACATACTATATCAACATCAAAAAGTCAAAAATCCATCATCGACATCAACATCATCAACATACATCCAAAAAATGATACAATCATAGACATCAAGCATCAAAACATCCAAATACATCAAAAACACCACCAACCATGTCCTAACCCAAAACCCTCTCTAAAAGATGAATCATCCAAGGAGCATCGGAGAGTCCTCCAAACAAACTCTCAAGAAGGAGTGGAAGGATCAGCAGTCTCCGTAGGTCCAGTCAAAGGAGTGGACTCAGGCTCTGCTGGGAGGAGTGGTGTGTGATCACTCCATATTTTACACTTTTTTCCCGCATGTTTGCATGCCATTTAGATCGCCCAAATCATGTTTTTCACGATATTGCGATGCTTTTCACGATTTCTTGTTTTTGTCGAATTTCAGGTGATTTGGAGCGATTTGGAGTGATCTCGAGATACGCCTACTCCAGAGTGTCACCGACGACCTCCCCGAGGGGTATTTCGCCATTGGAGAGGAGCGGAAGAAGAAAGAACGTCGCAGGAGCGACGAGGAGGCCAAAACAAGCTGTTTGGGTATTTTTGGTGTCTCACTCGGCCGAGTGAAGGAGTCACTCGGCCGACCAGCGAGACAACGCTCGGCCGACCGGATCGGACACGTTTTATGTGTGCACTCGGCCGAGCATCGGAAGCCACATCGGCCGAGTGACGAGACCCCGTCCGCCCGAGTGGCACTCAGACGAAGCCCATCAAAAATCGCCAACTTACTGTTTTTCGTCTGCCTGAGCTTCAGAAGACCCACTCGGCCAAGTGGAAAATGCCGACCGCCCGAGTACCAAGAAGCCGTCGGCCGAGTGACGACAACTCACTCGGCCGAGCGACTCCCGAAGTGAAGACCCCCGAAGGCCCGGACTTACTGGAAAATTACAGGGTTTCTCACTTGGCCGAGCGACTTTTGTCACTCGACCGAGTGCGACACGCTGCCTGTAGCGAAAATTGCGGATTTCAGGCTGCGCATGGGCATTTTGGTCACAGTTTTTTGGACGATTTTGGGGGGTATTTAACCCCTGTTTTTGACCTAGGTTAGAGAGCTTTTTCTCTGAAATTTTTGCACCTTTTTAGATTAACTTTTTAGCTTTTATTCTTGTGATTGGAGAGGAGACAAAAGTTGATTTTTGTTGGATTATTTGAAGAACTCCATTGGTTTGTGTATCTCTTCTCTAAAAATACTATTTTTATTGCTTATCTCAATATTGTGATGAATTCTTTTGTTATATCTATTGATTATTCTTGTATTTGTGCTATGAATTGTGAGTAGTCTCCACGTCTTGGGGCGTGGGGATGAACCCTACGAGCCCAATTTCAGATTTGTGATGAATTGGTAGGAATTTTGCTAGAATTGCCTATTAGGGTTAGTTTGGGATCGATTTACTACGGATAGCTAGGTATTCATATCGATTGGGATTTGCAAGAGATTGGATCCCAATTCGATAGGAAACCCTAGAAATCCGAATTGGGCTGGAATCGAATTTCCGTAGTATCGGTTTGCAAGAGATTGGACCGATACTAGGGTTCTCGGTTGCAATTCCGTGCCAATACCCGTTTGCAAGAGATTGGACGGGCAGGAACTATCCCAACCTAGGTCGTGGCCCGAGTTTGCACGAGAGTGGGCTCGGGGCACGATTGAACGATGATGTTGATCCTAATGCTAGCTTGCCTAGGCTAGGGTTTGCAAGAGATTGGACCCGAACCTAGGATAGCTATTGACCGGCAACAGCGCGAGAGCGTGAGCTAGGTTTTACATTCAGTTGCAACTAGTTCATCCGTAATTCTAATCTAGCAATTTTGATACCAATGAACCACATTGACGAAATACGGTGAGTGGCGGGGATTCCCCATTCCCTAGGCGTCTTTTATTTGATTTGATATCTTCGTACTTTGTCTGACGATTGTGACAGGATCGCCAAAGGCAAATTCCTTCTATTCCGTTCTTAATAGCCAGGTTGTTTGGAGCAAGCACTTTCATTCGTCCTCCCTGTGTTCGATAAACCGCTCGCCGCTACACCGTGCGCTTGCGGTAAAACTACACGGTCGCACTTTTGGGCTACATCCCAGAGCGATCAAGTTTTTGGCGCCGTTGTCGGGGAGGCGATTGCGTTTGATCTTTTCACCCTAGCTATTTCTTGTTTTTATTTCTTTATTTATCTAACCCTTCCATTGTGCTAATCACTTCTTTGAAACTTTGTTTTCCCGTGCATGAACACGAGATCGACGGCGGACCCTGAAGCTATATTATTTGATCCCGAGATCGAGCGTACTGCGCGGAGAATCAGAGCGGAGAGGAGACAACATCCGGAAGGGAGGTTTATGACCAACCCGACAACTGCGGAACAATTAGCGGCAAGGATGGCGAGGATTATTTCTATTCGGGATAGGCTTCGGCCTAAGACCTCTTCTGCTACCTCATCCATTGCCATGCCGGAGTTGGCGGCTGACAAGAACTTTGAGCTGAAGACTGGACTAGTGGTTCTGATGCAGCAGGATCCGTTTCATGGGAATGCCCATGAAAATCCCCACTACCACATCATGCTATTTCTGTCGAAGTGCGCCACATTTCAGATGACGGGGGTCTCCATCGATGCCATTAGACTGCACCTCTTCCCCTTCACATTAAAGGACAAAGCACTTTACTGGTTCAGGACGCAAGCTGAGGGAGTCTTTACCACATGGGACGAGTTGGCGAGTGCGTTCATTGACAAGTTCTATCCGCCCTCCAAGACGGTAAAGATTCGGAGCGCTCTTATGTCCTTCAAGCAAGGACCCCAAGAGACGCTCTATGAGGCTTGGGAGCGTTTCAAAGATCTGCAGCACCAGTGCCTGCACCATAGCATTGAAGATTGGGAGCTAGTTCATAGCTTCTACAATGGTCTCCAACCGGGGACCAAGCAAATTATTGATGCGGCGGCAAACGGTGCTATCTTATCAAAAACTCCCGAAGAAGCTACGGCCCTAATTGAGGAGATGGCCTCAAACAATCAACAATGGGGCGACGAGCGAGGACACTCTACATCCTCCTTGAAGCCAACTAGCATCTATGAGGCGAAGGCCGTAGCGGAACTCACAAGCAAGTTTGATTCTCTCCACAAGGTAGTGGAGAGACTGGAGAAGTTTATCACGGAGCCCCAAGGAACCCCTTCCACATCCGCACCAACGAATCAAATGAGTGATTGTCAAGACCAATCTCAAGCCACATATTTGGGGGGAGAACAAGGAGAGGGATCCTTGGAGCAAGTTCAATATATCGCGGGGAATCAAGGATATTGGGCCAATCCTGCCACAAGAAACCATCCCGGTTTCTCTTATGCCAACAATGAAGGAGCTTTGAACCCGCTGCAACAACCACCTCTACAAGCTCGACCACCACCACCACCACAATACTATCCACCGAGGGGGCCTCCACAGCAAAATTTCCAACCGAAGCAACAAGTTCCACCCTATAGGCCGCCCGGATACAATCAAGGGTGGAGAAATCAAAACCCTCCACAAGCTCAACAACGATCCGACTTCGAAGCTAGAGTGGAGGAGTTTATGGTCGAGCAAAAGAAGGTCAATGCTTCCTTGAAGGCGGGCCAAGACTCCCTTACAACCGTTGTGGCACAAATCTCGGAGCAATTGGCGTTGCTCAATCGGAATACTCAACAATTGCCGGCTCAACCCGAGCAAAACCCACGGGGCGCCACCGGCCACATCAATGCCGTGGTTGCCGTTACTACTAGAGGCGGGAAGGATACCACCCCCGCCATGATTCCTACCGAGGAGCCCGTGGAGGAAAGTGTAGAGCCAATTGAGCCGGTAGTTGAAGTTGAGAGGGAGAAAGAGCCGCAAGAAAAGGAGAAATCTAGAGCGGAGCAATTGCTTGAAGAGAGGCGCTTCATGCCACCGGTACCATTCCCTCAGAGGCTTGCTAGAGCGAAGATGGAGAAGCGACTAGCGAAGTTTCTCGAATATTTGAGAGGGGTAAGCCTCAATATTCCCTTCCTTGATGCTATTGTTGAGATCCCGACATACGCAAAATTTTTAAAGGATTTGATTTCGGGGAGAAAGAGGAAGGAGAAAATTATGCTCGCCGAGGAGGGCTCTTGGTTCACCAAGAGAGAGAAGGAGCCGGCTAAATTCAAAGACCCGGGGAGTTTTCGGATTCCTTGCACCTTGGGCGGCGTCCCTCTTCAAAAGGCATTGGTGGACCTAGGGGCTAGTGTTAGCCTCATGCCTCTCTCCATGTTTCAAAGGCTAAACACCGGGACAAAATTGAAGCCCACCGACATGCGGATACAACTAGCCGATGGGCGAATCACAAGGCCGGTAGGGATTGCAGAGGATATCCCGCTACAAGTCCCGGGGGGCATTTGCTTGCCATGCGACTTCGTGATTATGGATGTTAAGGAGGAGGGAGACACGTCGTTGATACTTGGACGACCGTTCCTCGCCACCGCCGGTGTCATTGTCGACGTGCGAGAAGGTACCCTAACATTGAATGTCGGCAACATCGAGGTGGAGCTTCATATTCCTAAGGCAATGAAACACATGCCTTACCACGAGGAGCTGGACTATATGGACCTCCTTGACGAGGTAATTGAGGAAGCGATCCCCCACTCAATCGGCGCTCTATTCAAAGAAGATTTCGAAGAAGGCCCGGATTTGGACCACGAAGGAAAGATGAACGAATCCCCCGACTTCTCCGCTGAAATTGACGAAGGCGACGCTGATGTCGCAAGGATCCGAGAGCTCTGCAAGCTCTCAAAATTGAAGTCTCCGAAGAAAGCTCCGCCGGCACGGAAATCGACGTCACCGGTGAAGCCGAGGACCGGAGCAAATGCTAGCTTGGGGGAGCCACCCCCCAACACTATTCGAGACGAGAGACCACCGAGGGAGAACACGCCGCCGCAACTTCCGAATCCAAGCGTTCTCCCCGGAAAATTTGACGGGTGCATCTCCTATGCACCAAACATCCCGCATTAATTGAAAATCATAGGGGGTCGAGCTCACGACCTTAAACGAGCGCTTGTCGGGAGGCAACCCGATGGTTATAGCTTTATTTTTGCTTTTTCTTTATTTTTGTTTTAGAAATTTTTAGTGTTTTGAGTCGTTCGCCCAAAAATTTTGTGATAACGGGTCCTATTTTTCTTGACAGGAGAGGAGATAGGTAAATCAATCATGAGGAGGATGAACGAGGCGACGAAGAGCGCTCCAGGAATGCGCTCGATGCTTAGGAGGAAGATGGAATCGACTGGAGGAAGAAAAACAGAGTTTAGAGCTCAAACGAAGACAAACAGCAGAAAACAAGGCTCACTCGGCCGAGCATACTAGTCACTCGGCCGAGCACACAAGTTCGTCCGGCCGAGCCGCCCACGAACGAGGGAAGTCTGCTGTACCCAACTCTCTGTTTATTTTTCCGATTTCAGTATAATTGTCACTCGGCCGAGTATATATATTCACTCGGCCGAGTAAAACTGATACACTCCTAGAGCGAGTCTTGCCGAGTAGCTTGAGCCACTCGGCCGAATGGACTTACTCCACTCGGCCGAGGTTGGCAAGGCCACTCGGCCGAGTCATTAGCGGGGGAAAATTTCCCAACATTTTCCGTTGAGTTCACTCGGCCGAGCGACCTAGTCACTCGGCCGAGTCGTAACTTTTAGCTATAAAAAGGGGCCGGGGGGCGCGTTTTTCGAAACGAAATAAACCGATCGCGCCCGACCCTTCGCATCCCCAGCGCCTGAACCCCCCCCCCCCCACTCGCCCGATCGCTCCTCCGCCGCCGCCGCTCGGCCACCCTTCGCCGGCCGAGCCGCCGCCGCTCCTCGCCCGAGTCGCCGCCGGCGGCCACGCCTCCGGCCACCTCCGGTATCGCCGATTTTAGCCTATTTCTCCTCTTTTGTGTATTTTTCGAGGATCCATGTGCTTAACGAACCCCAAATCCGAATTAATTTCTATTTCTATCTATTACACCCCTAATGCTCCATACGTTTTGAATATTACTCGCTGATATCTCCGTTTCATGCGCAGGTTATTTTTGGGAGCTTAGGGGAGCCCAGGGGAGCTTCCAGGGACTGTTTTGGGCTTCGTGGAGGCGTCGTCTTCGCACGCTTCCATAGCTTTGCTCTCGCGGCGTGTCGTGGTACATTCCTTCCTTTATTTTACGCACGCCGCACTTTTCACGCTTTTTGGTTAGCGCTCGGGGCCCATATGCCGCCCCGGACACGGCCGAGGTCGAGGAGAGCTTCCGCCAAGCGGAAGCGGTCGGATGATGCCGGCCCCTCCCACGAGGTGGAGGACTCTCCTCCGCCTACTCCACCACACCCCGTTCACCCAGCACAGCCTGCAGGCCCCGCACACCCCGCACAGCCTGCAGCCCGCCCGCACAGCCCGCACAGCCACTCCCTGCCATCCCACAGCCCGTACCACCGCCTCCGGCTCCACTTGTCGGGCCGCTAGGGATCACGTTCCGAGACGATGCACACCGCGCCGTCTTCGAGCGTATCTCCCAGCGCTCGATCGTACCCTCCAGGTTCGCACACCTTGCAGACCTAGGACGCCTGGGGGTACTCGAGGGGATGCTCACGTTGTACGACAACGTGGGCTGGCGAGATTTCTTCCAGGTGTCGACGGACACGTTTGTCTGTCCGACACTTGAGGTTCTTAGTTCGATCGCCCGGACCGACGAGGGATGCTCGTTTCGGTTCATGGACCGAGAGTGCCAGGTCACTCTCGGTATGATGAGAGCTTTCTTCTCGTGGCCCGACGTCCCCGGGGCCGACCGTGGTTACGCCCCCACCCATATCCCCCCACCTTCTTTCGACGCCGGCGCCTTCTGGGCCCGGATTACTGGTCTTCACGCTGCCTTTGACCCTAGCAGGGCCAAGGCCTCGGCCATCGTCCACCCTTGCCTCCGTATAGCTCAGCGCCTTATGGCGACTACCTTTTTGGCCAGATATGAGCCGGGCACGATGTCCACGCCGGAGCTTTATATGCTCTACGCGATGACACGGCCCAGAGCTCTATCTAGGGAGGGCGATGAGTTGGTCCCCGCCGTCGTGATTGATGTCACGGCTTGGTTTTTGGACCGCATCATCGTATCGGTGGGCGCTCGCTCACCGATATGCTGCGGCGGCCTGATCACCTTGCTCGCCCTTATGACCGGCGAGGACTTTCCTGACGACCTGCGACGAGCACCGGGCCCCACTTCACTGTCCATAGATGTTATGGCCCGGATGAAGATGCTTCGTCCGCACGGTGAGCGACACTGGGTCTGGCTGCACGGCCCCTTCGGTGCCGATTACATGATTCTTCCGAGCCCAGCTCGGACTCAGATTGCACCGGCCCATGTGGACTGGCTCCCTGCGATGGATGTTCTGATCCCTGCCGCATACGTGCTCGAGGCCGAGGAGGCCGAGCAGGCCCACGCTGCCCATGCTGCCCCCCGCAGACCCTGTCGCACCTTCTGAGCCTGCTGCCCCTATTGACCCCGTGGCCCCTCAGCCTACCCCTGTTACTTCTGCTGCCCCCGACACCTCTGTCCACACTTTTGTCGGTGTCGGGAGTACCCTTGTTGAGCCCACCTCCACTGCTTCCACGCCTACGCTCACCACCACTACCTCCACGCCCACCACCACTGCTGGCCCTCTGTCTGTCGAGCCCGTTTCCTCTGCCCTACCCGAGCGCCCGCCGACTATAGTTGAGTGCGGAGAGCCCTCGTTTGCTACGGTCGTGGAGACCATGGCTAGCATGATCTCCGCTGTGGTTGCTCCTTTCGGACCACACACTTCCTCCCCAGCGGTAGTCACTTCTGTCCCCACCACAGCTGTATTTTCTGAGAGCGTCGTGGCGTCTGTCCACACTTCTGTGTCACCGACCTCTCTGGCCGCCTCGTTGCCACTTTTGTATTCTTCTTTCACTGCTGCTGCCTCCACTTCTCACCAGCCGGTGCCCCGGCCTCACACTGAGGCCAGGCCCACATTTGCGAGCGCAGCACCTTTCGTTCCCTTACCTGCTGAGCCCATCACCTACGCGACCCGAGTACGCCAGCCCCGACCTGCACAGCACAGACCGGTGCGTCCCTCTGCACCACCTCCCCCCGACACTGTACTTCAGAGCATTCGTGCTCTCGAGGGGGCGGTGAGTGGCCTCAGAGGCGACCTTAGGACCCTGTCCTCCACCGTCTCCGCGATGGCTGGCCGCTTCGACCTGCTCCCGCACATTCACTACTGCCTTACCCAGGTCCTAGATCGGCTCCCCCGCGTACCCACACCCACACCCACCCAGCAGGTTCCCACCCCCACTCCTACACACACCCAGCCTGCTGCCACTTCCACACCCACACCCTCTCAGCAGTCTGTCCCACCACCACCACCTCCGCCTCAGGACGGGGACGGTGCAGCACCACCTTCTTAGGCACTCTTGATGCCATCGATTCTTTTTGCCGTTGTGCTGCCCGTCTCTGCTGGGTCCTGATTCATTTTGCCCCCCCCCCTCCCCTCACTGTTTTGGATGCACATTTTGATCATATATTTATATATCATTTTTGGGAGAGCGGGAGAGTTTTTGGTGTCACACCCCTATATATCTGTATCACTCCTATATCTGCATGCATCATGTCCGCATCATATTTTTATTTCTTATTTTTCTTTTGTTCTTTATTTTCTTTTATTTTTCCTCATGCATGCATCCTCACTTACCCCTCACATTACTTGTCTCTCGGTGTGCCACACTTCGCACATTGAGGACACTGTGCCATTTAGCTTGGGGGAGTGAGTTCTCACGTTCTTTTTGATTTACCACCTTTATTTTTAGTTTTTTTCACGCTATTTTCCGCATTTGCACTCGTTTTCATCACTTTTTCTTTTATTTTACCATGCATCACGTTTTCCTTATTTTCTTTGTGTGTTGCATTGTAATTAGTTTCATTTTCCCTTTATCTTTATTTCTTTTTCATCTCATGCTAGAGATGACTTTTCTGTGATGATGATTACGTGGTGTTCGCTTTCTCTATATATGCATGCTATATTTGTCATGTCTTAGATTTTATTTCTGATATCATATGCTATGACTTGCTTTGCATTTAGAGATAGTAACCCACACTTTTTCCGCATGAAAATGGATGAAATTTTATTATTAGCTGAGTCTGAATATTCATATGTATGCTATCGCAGAAAACACACCAAGATTCACGCATTGAATGCTTATATTTGGAGTACCGTTTTCTTTTCCTATATCACTTCTATATGCATGCTTTGTACATTTCACTTCAGGATGATTGAATGATGTTAGCTATGATAAATCTGGATTAGTTAGCTTTTTTGTGATCGGAACTGAGTAGATTAGATTACCCTGCTGAAGTTGTCGTGCACGTCCTATAGAGTGAACCGAGAGATATATTTATTTCTTTCTCCACAAATCTTGAATATCATTTCTCTATTTTAAAATCATTGGTGAATCTCCCCTTAGCGATTCTATTATATGGCATTTCCCCCGCTATTAATTCCTAGCTCCAAATTTCCCAAAACCAAAGAAAGAAAAAGAAAAATTCTTGTATATCCTTATTTCTCTTTGATTTGGGATCATTGTGTGTATATGCTATTTGAAAAAAAAAGAAAAAAAAGAGAAAAAGAAAAAGAAAAAAAAAGAGAAAAGAGAAAAATCTCAATAAACGATCCCATCTCATGATCTCTCTTTCTTCCCTCTTTTTGTTTTTTATTTTTGTTGCTTTTGGAGCTTTATCGAAATGGGGATGTAAATATTTTTTTATGCCACCACGCTTATAGATAAGCTTGGGGGAGGGAATCCATTGATGTGTGAGAGAGTGACTACTTGACGTTGCACGACAACCTAGGCTAAGTAATATTCTATACTCGGTGAGATTTTTTTTAGCTTTACGAAGTCCAGAAATCTATGCCTAGCACTCATTTCATGAAATCCACACTTATCTATTCTTTCTATTCTACGGTGTGATATTCTTATACTCCTCATAGAAAGCATTCAATTGAAAAGTGTGTGATCTGCGATTTGTATACCGCTTTAAATGATTCAGACGATGTTAATTCTGAAATTATTCCGTTTTTCATGATTATATCGTTGTTCGTGGGTTTCTATTTCTATTTGCACCATTATACTATGATATCGAAATAAAATTCTTTGACATGTGTTTTTCATTCGGTGCACGCTATATGAGTAAGCAAAACCCACGTCCTGAGAAAACGATCTAGCAGCTTCCCTCCTTCATTCTTCTTTCTTCTTCGTTTTTATTTCATTTTCGTTTTTCTTTGTTTTCCATTTTTCCGCCGTTTTCGTTTTCGAAATCCACCGGGTTCGTCTTTTACTTATCTTCCTCGAGGACGAGTAAGAGGTAAGCTTGGGGGATTTTGATCACTCCATATTTTACACTTTTTTCCCGCATGTTTGCATGCCATTTAGATCGTCCAAATCATGTTTTTCACGATATATCGACGATATTGCGATGCTTTTCACGATTTCTTGTTTTTGTCGAATTTCAGGTGATTTGGAGCGATTTGGAGTGATCTCGAGATACGCCTACTCCAGAGTGTCACCGACGACCTCCCCGAGGGGTATTTCGCCATTGGAGAGGAGCGGAAGAAGAAAGAACGTCGCAGGAGCAACGAGGAGGCCAAAACAAGCTGTTTGGGCATTTTTGGTGTCTCACTCGGCCGAGTGAAGGAGTCACTCGGCCGACCAGCGAGACAGCGCTCGGCCGACCGGATCGGACACGTTTTATGTGTGCACTCGGCCGAGCATCGGAAGCCACATTGGCCGAGTGACGAGACCCCGTCCGCCCGAGTGGCACTCAGACGAAGCCCATCAAAAATCGCCAACTTACTGTTTTTCGTCTGCCTAAGCTTCAGAAGACCCACTCGGCCGAGTGGAAAATGTCGACCGCCCTAGTACCAAGAAGCCGTCGGCCGAGTGACGACAACTCACTCGGCCGAGCGACTCCCGAAGTGAAGACCCCCGAAGGCCCGGACTTACTGGAAAATTACAGGGTTTCTCACTCGGCTGAGCGACTTTTGTCACTCGGCCGAGTGCGACACGCTGCCTGTAGCGAAAATTGCGGATTTCAGGCTGCGCATGGGCATTTTGGTCACAGTTTTTTGGACGATTTTGGGGGGTATTTAACCCCTGTTTTTGACCTAGGTTAGAGAGCTTTTTCTCTGAAATTTTTGCACCTTTTTAGATTAACTTTTTAGCTTTTATTCTTGTGATTGGAGAGGAGACAAAAGTTGATTTTTGTTGGATTATTTGAAGAACTCCATTGGTTTGTGTATCTCTTCTCTAAAAATACTATTTTTATTGCTTATCTCAATATTGTGATGAATTCTTTTGTTATATCTATTGATTATTCTTGTATTTGTGCTATGAATTGTGAGTAGTCTCCACGTCTTGGGGCGTGGGGATGAACCCTACGAGCCCAATTTCAGATTTGTGATGAATTGGTAGGAATTTTGCTAGAATTGCCTATTAGGGTTAGTTTGGGATCGATTTACTACGGATAGCTAGGTATTCATATCGATTGGGATTTGCAAGAGATTGGATCCCAATTCGATAGGAAACCCTAGAAATCCGAATTGGGCTGGAATCGAATTTCTGTAGTATCGGTTTGCAAGAGATTGGACCGATACTAGGGTTCTCGGTTGCAATTCCGTGCCAATACCCGTTTGCAAGAGATTGGACGGGCAGGAACTATCCCAACCTAGGTCGTGGCCCGAGTTTGCACGAGAGTGGGCTCGGGGCGCGATTGAACGATGATATTGATCCTAATGCTAGCTTGCCTAGGCTAGGGTTTGCAAGAGATTGGACCCGAACCTAGGATAGCTATAGAACGGCAACAGCGCGAGAGCGTAAGCTAGGTTTTACATTCAGTTGCAACTAGTTCATCCGTAATTCTAATCTAGCAATTTTGATACCAATGAACCGCATTGACGAAATACGGTGAGTGGCGGGGATTCCCCATTCCCTAGGCGTCTTTTATTTGATTTGATATCTTCGTACTTTGTCTGACGATTGTGACAGGATCGCCAAAGGCAAATTCCCTCTTTTCCGTTCTTAATAGCCAGGTTGTTTGGAGCAAGCACTTTCATTCGTCCTCCCTGTGTTCGATAACCCGCTCGTCGCTACACCATGCGCTTGCGGTAAAACTACACGATCGCACTTTTGGGCTACATCCCGGAGCGATCAGTGTGTCAACAGATGCAATCATCGGGGCAGGAGTGGAAACATCAACAGTAGGCTCAACGGCAGGCTCAACGGCAGAGACACCAACAACAACGTCAACTGGAGCAGACGTCTCTGGAGCACCAGTAGACTCATCCACTGGAGCAGAAGACTCTGGAGCACCAGAAGAAGTAGCAGCTCCAGCAACGGATGTGGTAACAGCAGCAGCAGTGGCCTCAGTGCCACGAGCAAGAGAATCAACGAGCTCATCGAGCTCCTCATCATCCATCTCCTCATCCTCAGAAACAGGAGGAGGAACCTCAACACCAATAGTACGAGCAATACGACACAAGATCTCCTCGATACGAGCATACCGAGACTCGAGACGACGAACAGAACGAGCGAGATCATCAAGTGTGGTGGGAGGTCTAGGAGCAGCAGCTGCAGAAGAGGTGCCCTGAGAAGCTGAAGGAGTCGTCCTCTGCACGTGACGGAGTGCCGCAAGAGATTTCTTTACGGCCGTCGCGTTCAGGGGAGGACTAAGTGGACGCTCATCGTCAGGAGGCAAAGGCACGTGGAAATGACGAAACACCAAAGTCAACAGACAAGGATAAGGGATATGCACAGATTTCATGGTCTTGCGAATACACTTGAAAGAGTCCATCTTATCGAGTATAATGCGAGCCCAGTTAATCTCGCAACCCAAGAAGAGAGCGTAAATCAACTTTAGGAATGGCTGGGATGGCAGAGAAGATGAGCCGTACTTTGGAAGTAAGCACGACTTCAGGATAAGATTAAGCACCCAAGCATTCGGCTTGAATGACTTCGATGGGATACCTATGAAAGCTGGAGGGATCACATGGAAGATATCGGCGAGAACGGACTGATCCAAAGAAGAGATATCATCAACTGAAATATCAGACGGGAGGAGACCGCACGACGAACAACCAAGCAACTCCCCCAAGATTTCTGCCGTGAGGACTATAGGAGTCCCCAAGATAGTAGTCTCGATGGTGTGGGTCTCATCGTACTGACCTCGGGTACGGTTTGCGTAGAAAAGTTTGACCAGGCGAGGATAGGGTCGATGGTTTGCCTTAGGTTCAAAGCGAAGGTAGTCTAGGAGTCCACTATAGGATAGAATATCTGCTAAGCCAAGGAAGTCGGAAAACTGAACATAGTGCTCCAATAACAGCGGGCAGTGCTCTATACGGTTGTAAGCCGCTAGACACATAGGGTCGTCGTGACACAACGATATGTCGACACCACCTGCTGGCATTGGGGCCTTTCCCTTAGGCTGTCGAGTCCTAGAATGAGATGGAGGAGTGGGTTCCTTATGGCCAGGCTCATCCTCGGGTCTAAACTCAGTGTCAGAATCAGATGGTGTAGCGGGGGTATGGAGTATAGGCTTCTTAGACTGAGAACGTCTACCGGGTTTGGCGGTCGCCGTCCTCTGCTTCTTCAGAGGAGGCGAAGACGATGAAGGTTGGGTTGTTTTAGATCGGTGTTTGGGTTTCGATGGCTCAACAGTCATATGGGATGGGCCAGAGGGAGTGATCGGGATTCTCGTCTTTGCCATAAGTGTGACAAAACGAGATCAAGCAACAAAAATCGAGAACACAAAGCCCTAGATGCGAAACCCTAAAGCTGAAAAAGAAATAGGCAGAAACCGAACCCTAGGAAGTGAAATCGACCTAGAATAGAACCCTAGATGCAAGAGAGGAGAGGAGGGATACCTAGGAGGAAGATCGACGGCCGTTGATGGTCGGAGATCGACGGACGGCGGCGAATTCGACGGAGGAAGACAAAGGGGCTATCGGGGTTCGGGATTTTTAGCTGGAGAGAAACCGACTAATAATGAGAATAGTCGATCGAAAGAGAGTATTAATCGATCGGAATGCGAAAAGACACGACTATCCCTAAGCACTTAGTCGGTCATAGTTCAAGCACTGACCGATTAGATGACGATCTAGTCGGTCGGTCAATGAGCTTGAACCGACTAAGTGGAAACAGCGGCCAAACAAAGTTTTTAGGGCTAGAGTTAGTCGGTCAAAGTTCAAGTACTGACCGACTAGTTTTCATTCTAGTCGGTCGGTAAGTGAACGTGGACCGACTAAATGAAGTCAGTAGCAAAGGAAAATTATAAGCTTTAACTAGTCGATCTGAGTGCATTAGCTGACCGACTAGATGTGCATCTAGTCGGTTGGTTAATGAACTGAAACCGACTAGATGAGTCCAAAAATTTTAGAATACGAAATATTGAGTTCTCTCCCAATCGCACTTGGACGAAACATCGTTCAACTCTCAAAAATCATCATACTACCCCATTAATCATCGAAAAACTTAAATACGACGTTGAAGAGTAGATTCGAGCAAAAATTCCAAAAATTCACAAAAATCCCGAAAAAATCCAATAAGTCTAGCATGAACAAATATAGCGAAATAGAATAGCATGCAAGACTATTGAATAAAAATGAATCCTATATCTCGGATTCACCCATAATCCCCAATTCTCGACGTAACTGCATAAAGGAGTCTTCCTTTAGGGGTTTCGTGAAAATATCGGCAATTTGCTTCTGGGTTTCAACGTACACTAATATGATGTCCTTTTTAGCGACATGATCATCTAAGAAATGGTGTCGGACATCTATGTGTTTCGAACGGAAATGGTGTACCGGGTTCTTGGAAAGACAAATTGCACTTTGGTTGTCCACCATGATAGGGCAAATATCACAATTTATACCAAAGTCTTTAAGTGTGTGTCTCATCCAAAGAACTTGAGCACACGCGGCACCGGCGGCAATGTATTCCGCCTCGGTGGTTGAAAGTGATACGGAATTTTGCTTCTTGGAAAACCAAGAAACAAGAGAATTTCCTATAAAATGGCAAGTGCCACTAGTACTTTTCCTGTCGGATTTGCATCCCGCATAATCTGCGTCACTATATGAGATTAACTCATATGTGCTAGATTTTGGATAAAGTAATCCAAAATCAAGTGTATAACTTAGATAACGAAAAATACGTTTTACCGCTACTAAGTGTGACTCCTTAGGTTGAGACTGATAACGAGCACAAATACATACGGCAAACATAATATCGGGCCTACTAGCGGTAAGATAAAGTAAACTACCTATCATACCTCGATATAGACGAATGTCTACATCTTTACTGCTCGTATCCTTATCAAGATGCGTAGTCGTGCTCATTGGAGTCTTCTTTCCGAAGGCATTCTCCATTCCAAATCGCTTAAGCAACTCCACCGTATACTTCGTTTGGTGGATGAAGATTGCATCGTCCATTTGGCGAATTTGGAGACCTAAGAAATATTTGAGCTCACCCATGTGGCTCATCTCAAATTGATCCTTCATCACATTAGAAAACTCTTCGCAAAGAGCGAAGTTAGTAGCACCGAAAATGATATCATCAACATAAATTTGAACTAAAAGTATATCATTATTCGAATGCTTAACAAAAAGTGTAGAATCGGCTTCTCTCATTTTAAAATTCAAATCCAAAAGAAAATTCTTTAGGCGATCATACCAAGCTCGAGGAGCTTGTCTCAAATCGTAAAGTGCTTTCTTTAGTTTAAAAACATGATTTGGAAATTTTTCATTAATAAAACCCGGAGGTTGAGAAACATAAACTTCCTCAACGACATCTCCGTTTAAAAATGCACTTTTTACATCCATTTGAAATAGTTTGAAATTTTTATGGCATGCAAAAGACAATAGTAATCTAATTGATTCTAATCTAGCTACCGGAGCGAAGGATTCTTCGAAATCAATACCTTCCTCTTGACGATAGCCTTGAGCAACCAACCGAGCTTTGTTCTGGACGACGATTTGGTTTTCGTCGATTTTGTTCTTGAAGATCCACTTTGTCCCTATGACGGTGTGGTTCTTCGATGGAAATGGAACAAGCTCCCAAACCTCATTCCTCTCGAATTGAATGAGTTCCTCCTCCATGGCTAAGATCCAAGCACCATCTTCGCACGCTTCATTAACATTCTTTGGCTCTATCGAGGAGGCAAAGGCACAATGAGCGAAGTAGTTCACTTGCGATCTCGTCTTGACACTATCATGGATATTGCCAATGACTTGCTCATGAGGATGGTCACGAACGGTATGAAGCTGTTTGGGAATACCTTGGTCACTAGGAACATTCTCAACAACTTCATTAGTAGGGTTAGTCTCAATAGAATCAATAGAGTTAGAATTACCAATTGAATCACATAAGACATCTATTGAGTCATCATCATTAGTAATTCTAGTTGGAACAAATCCTTCATTAAATGAAACATGAAGAGATTCCTCGATCGTTGAGGTTCGTTTGTTGTATATCCGATAGGCTTTGCTACGCGATGAATATCCAACAAAAATCCCCGCATCGGATCTTGGATCGAATTTGTCCAAACTACCATACGTGTTCTTAATAAAACATTTTGAACCAAAAACACGAAAATGTTTAACTTGAGGCAACCTACCAAACAACAATTCATAACAAGTTTGTTTAGTGCCGGGCCTCAAAAGTATTCTATTAAACACATAGCAAGCGGTGTGTACCACTTCCGCCCAAAATTGATGGCCAAGTTGGCTATCATCAAGCATCGTGCGAGCACACTCCACTAGCGTCCAATTCTTTCTCTCAACTACACCATTTTGAGGAGGTGCACGAGGGAAAGAGAAGATGTGTGTAATACCAACTTCATCACAAAATGTCTCAAAAGACTCATTCTCAAATTCCCCTCCATGATCACTACGAATAGTGACAATGGTGGTTCCAATGAGATTTTGTACTTTCTTAACAAAAATTGTGAAGTTTTCAAAAGCTTCATTTTTATTACATAATGAAAATACCCAAGTAAACCTAGAAAAGTCATCAATGATGACAAGTCCATATCTAGCATTACCTAATGAAGCAACTCTAGTTGGCCCAAATAAATCTAGATGTAATAGCTCTAGAGGCCGCTTAGAAGAAATGCTTTTCTTAGGTTTAAATGAAGATTTTGGAAGCTTGCCTCGTTGACACGAGTCACAAAAGCTTTTCTTTTGAAAGACAAGCTTAGCGAAGCCTCTAATAGAATTTAACTTGGAAAGCTTAAAAAGTGTTCCAAAGTTCACATGACCAAAGCGTCGATGCCATAAGTGTTGTTCACTTGTGTTGGCAATAAGACATTGCTCATGTGATCTTGGAAGATCTAGGATATATATATCCTTATGGCGTGTGCCGGAAAACAATAATTCATTATTATCTTTTCTTAAAATATGGCACATTCCTTTCGCAAAGTTAACTTTGTAACCTTTGTCACAAAGTTGGCTTATTGAAATAAGAGTGTGGTTTAATCCTTTAACAAGGTAAACATCACATATTAGGGGTTTAGAAGGATTACCCACTTTACCAACACCAATGATGGTTCCGCTCTCGTTGCCTCCAACGACTACCCGGTTCCCATTTGCGATGGGCACCACTCCGGAGAGCAATTGAGCGTCACCCGTCATGTGTTTTGAACACCCGCTATCGTGTATCCAATTCCTCTTGGAGCTAAATTTAAATTTGTTGCTCCGTTCCTTTTTCTTGAGTACCTATAAATATGAAATATCGTATCATGGTACCCAAGGTCATTGGGTCCAAAAGGTTAGACCTTTGGAAGCCAAGTCCAATTGGACTTATACTTCCCCACATAATTACTACTATGCACAACATTCGAAAAATAAGCATTCATGTAAACTTGTTTTTCATCCATGCTTGTGTCCTTTGGGCTCCAAATAGTGAAAATCTTGGGAGCCCTCATCCTATTGGGTGCATGCATGCGACGTTGATTTCTACGTGATGCATGTTGTGGATAGGCATAAAGAACATGATGAAATGGTGCACGACGATAATTATTCATATGATGACATGGGTGAACATATGCATGTGGGGGAACACGTGCGTGAGGGTGTCTCACATGGTGTGCACGTGCCCGTGGATGTGTAGCATAGAAATCATCATATGTGTGAGCCGGTGGAGTAGGACGTGTGTTCCTACGTGGCATGGTATTGGTGTACATGTAGGCATGACCCTTCTTTGGAGGTCCACCCAAAGTGGGTTTCTTTCCAAAAGAGGGTGTGAACAAGATAGAAGCACCATTGGTAGATGAACTACCAATAGAGTGTTTGCTACCACTCGTTGAGGCACCGGAAGTTGGCCTAACAAAAGTAGTGGCCGACTTGGATGAACTTCCCATCGTATACCCCAAGCAAATGTGGTGATTGGCCGGAGGTAGGACATTTAGGATGTTATCCAAATGGCCCTTACCCTTATTGAATTCACTAATTCGGCCTAATGTGTTCTCATATTTCTCGGTGAGAGAACGCAAAGAAGTATCCAAAGTGGATACTTGCGATGTGAGCACATAAACACGAGATTTGAGACTTTCATTCTCAATACTCAAATTCGAGTTTTGAGAAGTCAAATCCTCTATCTTATGTTCTTCCGGATCCTCAATGCTAACATGTTCAAGTTGAGACTTGAGATTAACAATCTCATTCTTCAACTCTTCAACAACGGTGTCGTTGTTGGTGATGATAGTTTTAGGCGAGGTTTGGATGCTAGCTAAATCATCTTTTACTTTAGTATACCTATTTACTAACTTAGAGTATTTAGACCATAATTGCTCATTAGCATTTCTAAGGTCATCCATGGTTACCTCATCGCCTTCGTTGTCGCTATCATCGGAGGAGGAAGATCCTTGATCATGCTCCTCACGTGCCATGAAGCACATGTGCGCTTGCTCCACTTGCTCATCGTTCGACTCTCCGCTTGAGGAATCCTCGGAGTCAGTGAATGTTGCTCCGACAAGTCCCTTTTTGTACCCTTTCTTGTACTTCTTGGACTTATCGAACTTCGGCGCCTTCCACTTCTCCTTTTGCTTGTTTAGAGGACACTCCGCTTTCATGTGTCCTGGCTTGTTGCATTTGAAACACAAAGGAGAGGAGGCGTTAGAAGAACCAAATTTAGCTTTGTTCTTATAGTTACCTTTTCGGAAGAACCGGTTGAACTTCTTGGCCATGAGTGCCATGGACTCCAAGTCCAACTCGTTTTCCGAGTCTTCATCATCGGTTGATGTGGATGTGGATGGAGCGGCCTTGAAAGCAATAGCCTTCTTCTTTGGCTCGTCTTGCTTTAGGTAGGACTTCATCTTGTCCTGCAACTTCAACTTGCTATCTTTGCGTACCTCGTATGACATTAAGGTACCCATTAGTTGAACAATGGTATAGGTCTTCATGTCATTACCTTCCTCGATGGCGAAGGTCCGTTTCTCCCAACTAGAAGGAAGTCCATCGATGATCTTCGAGACTTTCTCCTTTTGGGTGTAGGTTTTACCGAGAGCCTCCAACTCGTTTGTGTTGTCGACGAAGCGAGCATAGTACTCCTTCATCTTCTCACCCTGTAGCATATGAAACAACTTGTAATCTCTATTAACTACAACGAGTTTAGAGTCTCTTACCCTACTTGTCCCTTCATGCAATATGAGGAGGGAGTTCCATATTTGATATGCACTCTTACATGTGCATATCTTGTTGAAGTCCTCGGGCTCCAAAGCACATTGCAAGGCGTTCATTGCCTTGGCATTGCTTACCTCCGCGACGACCTCTGCGGGAGTCCACTTCTCGAAATCGTCTTCGGTGGGCTCGACGTATTCCTTCATCGTGGTCCTCCATAGTGAAGCACTCCGGAGGAACATTTCCATCCGGCATTTTCAGTACCCGTAGTTGGTACCGTTGAAGAATGGAGGCCTCGTCGAGGAATGTCCTTCTATCACCGAAGACGCTCCTTCACGGTTCCTGAAGGTGCTATAGTCGGAAGGTGGATGAACGGTCTTGTTATCGTTGGCAGACATAGCTATAGACCTGGCTTTGAAACCAAATGTAATGCCCTAAAAGCTATTGCACAAGTACTAGAGGGGGGGTGAATAGTACTTTAAAATAACAAGGAGTATAATTCCTAATTATCGTGTAAACTACTACCAACAAATGCGGAAGCTAAAATTGACAACAACAAATATTCAATGCAAACAATTGATATGATGGGTTCGGATCCACCCAAGTCTCCCCGACTTGTTCCCGGTGATCCTACGTCCCAATACACCCGGATCCCCTCCGGATACTTAGGTTAGAAACCCTAACCCAAGATTTCCACTATGAATACCTTGTGAAAAACCTTCACAAGATCAAATCATACAATCAATAGCAATAGTGACTCCCACAACCCGGGATCACAACCTTCTCTCACAACCGAGAGAATCAATAGCAATAAATGAGTTTATATGAAATAAACAACAACTTACCACAAACCCTATACCTTGAGTATTCTTACCAAATAGGGGCAAGGAGGGATTTGAGGAAGGAGAAGTCACCAAGACCTAGCACCACCAATATGAGCAGCAATGGGTGCCTAGGAATGAGTAGGAGACTTGATTCAAGCAATAGCTTGGATGGCTCAACAAGAACAAAGTTCTCTCAAGATGGATTCTAGATCTCAAATGAGGGAGAGAATGATTTCTTGTGAGGAAGAGAGCTTTGGAAATGAGTTTTAATCTCTAACTCTTTCAATCTGAATAAGGCTCTCAATAGCAGCTCTTACCTTGAGAAAAATGACCAAGCTTCGTATTTATAGGGTCCCACAAAAACGAGCTAGGTCAATTCCCAACGGTTGGAAATCTGAAGCAAGTCGGTCAAAGAACAACCACTGACCGACTAGTTCATCAACTAGTCGGTCGGTGAAACAACATGAACCGACTAAAGAATGAACAGTGAACAGATGAAATTTCAGACCTAAAGAACTAGTCGGTCCAAGAAGACTTTCCGACCGACTAGTTTCTCAACTAGTCGGTTGGTCAGTTAACTTAGACCGACTAAGAGTCAAAAACTATTAGTCCGAATACAAATTGATTTAGTCGGTCCAAGAACAAATGTTGACCGACTAGATTATCAACTAGTCGGTCGCCAAACGTTCTTAGACCGACTAACGATAAACAGTAGCTTAGGTGAAAATTGGCATGTACAGTAAAGCGAAACTAGTCGGTCACAGAAGCATCACTGACCGACTAGTTCACAAACTAGTCGGTCGGTGAGTCAACGTAGACCGACTAACTGTAAACAGTAAAGAGCTTTGAATTTAGGAAACAAACTAGTCGGTCCAAGAAGCTTTCTGACCGACTAGATCACCATCTAGTCGGTCAGTTCTTCTTCTTGAACCAACTAACATGCACAAGAAGTCTCGAATCGAAGCGCGATGCTTCGGGAAAGTTTGTATGGACTTCAACTAAGATCCTAGCTCTAAGATAGGAGCGATATGAAGATCAAATGATAATACCTACTCAAGGCTTAACATTCTAAAGAACGAAGCTAGAAGACTAAATATAAATCTAGACAAACCGTCTTCAAAAGCTTCGATTGAATCTTCATGACTTCAAAGTAGGTCCAAAAGCTTCAACGAAGCTTTAGGCATATGAATACGTGCTTTGAGAAGTCTTGAGACGTCGCTTTGGAAGTTCACGTGAATTAGGCGACGATCTCCATAACTGCGCTCACAAAGTGTTAGTTCACGATTTATTTATGTTTGCTCATCATCCAAAACCAAATCCGGGGAGTCCAGTACTCAACAATGCCTAGGCGACGTTGTGGACCCATCTTTGTCCTGTGTGGTGGTGCTATGGGGACGTATACTGCACAACCAAATATTCTCAAGTGTGAGACAATTGGTGGGGCTCCAAGTGCTAGTTGCTTTGGAGAAGATGACTGACCTCCAGAAGGTCTCAATTTTATTAAAGATGCAGCATGCAAAATTGCATGACCCCACGCATTCACTGGCATCTGGGATTGAAGTAATAATGGACGAGCAATCCATTACAGTCTCTTAATTAGGGATTCTGCTAACCTATTTTGGGTGTGAACATGTGCTATAGGATGTTCGACTTCAATTCCCTGAGCTTGGCAATAGTCTAGAAAGACTTGTGACGTAAACTCCCCTGCATTGTCCAGACGAAGTTTCTTTATCTGGTAGTCGGGGAAGTGGGCCCGTAACTTGATTATCTGAGCTAAAAGCTTAGATAGTGCTAGGTTATAGGTGGACAGTAGACACACATGTGACCACTTAGTAGATGCGTCTATCAGGACCATAAAGTACCTGAACGGACCACTTGATGGGTGTATCGGCCCACAAATGTCTCTGTGGATTCTTTCCAGAAAGCTTGGGGACTCCACGTCCACTTTCAGTGGAGAGGGTCTCGTGATCAGTTTACCCTTGTAACAGGGTGGACATGTGAATTTGCCTTTTTGAAGAATCTTCATGTTCTTCAGGTCTATACCCCTGGAGTTCTTTATGATGCCGTACATCATAACAGAACCAGGGTGTCACAGTCTGCTGTGCCAGAGTTGGAATTCTGGTGTTTGGGGGAACTGCAGGTGCTCCGCCATGGATGTTTCTGGAGTTTGTATACTTGTTTGGTAGAGTCCCGAGGGGAGTCCCTTGAAACATTCCACAATGGTTTTTGAACCATTTGTAAGAGACGTTACAAGCAAGTATTCCCGTTTATCTTCCTCGACCGTCTCTAAGTGATATCCGTTTAAACGGATATCTTTAAAGCTTAGGAGGTTTCGGATAGATTTAAGGGAGTATAACGCATTTCTAAGTGTGATTTGTGTGTTAACGGGGAGCAATATAATTGCTTCTCCTGATCCTTCGATTATGTTTGCTGGTCCTGAGATTGTTCTCAGTGGACCAGAATAGCTACTTATGCTCGTGAAGTAGTCTACGTTTTGAAGGATCGAGTGCGTCGATGCACTGTCCACTAAGCAGATTAATTCCATATCTAAAAAGAAAGACATTCAAGCAGTAAATGATATGAAAAGAAAAGATCTACTTTCATAAAAAATAAATGCTCAGAATATTGTTTGACATGGAAATAAAACTAGATACGATGCATAAAAAGAAGATACATTGCTAGTACATAGAAGTGGTCCAGAACTAGAGAGTGTCATCTCCCATGAAGTCTTCAGGAGTCCATGAGGTCTCTGGCAACGCTACGCTCTCAATCAGGTTTGTCTCAGCTCGAGGCTTGAGGCTTGCCTGGTAGAGGTCCTGGAGGTGTTTCGGGGTGCGGCAGATTCTGGACCAGTGGCCCGTCATTCCGCATTTGGAGCACTTATCCTCCTAGTCTTTCTTGGAAGTGACACCTTTGTTGGACATCCTCTTTTTCTTCTTTTCCGCAAACTTCTGGTTCTGAGGAGGAGCTGGGGGAGTGGCCTTCTTCCACTGCTTTTGTTCTTTCCATTTCTGGAATTTTGCCTTTTTGTCCATCTTCTTCTTCTGGGAAGACTGGAAGTGTGCATCTGCAGGAGGTGGCAGTGGAGCGGAGCCAGGAGGGCACAGGTTGTGAGTGGCAACCAACAGGTATCTGTTCAGTTCAGCCATAAGCAGGCATGAAAGTAGATCAGAGTACTTCGTGAACTTCCTCTCACGGTATTGTTGCATAAGGATCATGTCCTTTTCGTGGAAAGATGTGAACGTCTTTTCCAGCAACATTTTCTCCGTCACTGTTTCACCACACAACTTCAGGCGTGAGGTGATACGGAAGAGTGCTGAGTTGTACTCCGCTACGGATTTGTAGTCCTGTATACGGAGATGAGTCCACTCGTACTGCGCACGGGGGAGTATGACATCTCTCTGATGCATGTACCTCTCCTCGAGTGCGTCCCACAGCTCGTAAGGGTCATCTACAGTAAGGTACTCATCCTTCAGGGTCGAGTCTAAATGTTTCCTGATATATATAATGGCTTTCGCCTTTAATATATCGAAAACTTCCTCTGTATGAGGTGCTTCCACTGAAGCATCCTTGTCGGCTGAGGCAGTACTTGTTGTTGCCTTCTCAGTCTTATTGAGACTGAAACCATGAGAGCGCAGATGGAACTTCAGGTCCAACTGCCAACTCAGGTAGTTTGACCCATCGGCCTTCAGGACCGAAAAGTCGACATTCGCAAGTCTGGCCATTTGAATGATCTAGCAATATATAAAAATAGCATGTATCATTAAAACTGATTTGAAAATAGACATCCACGCATGTATTGCAAACATTTTTCATAGCATAGATCTTATTAAAGTAAATTTAACATACATGCTTTTTACAGTTTCATAATGTGAATAATTAACAAAGGTTAACATTCTTGCATGCTGTTAGGCAGTTTCATTGTAACATTAAACATGGTATTAAAATAATTAATATCCATGCAATTAATGCATAAGCAATGAAAAAGAAAATGACTTAGGACTATGGGAATCAGCCAGCCGACAGCGAACTAAAAAGAAGTACAGTCCGAAGTTACATCAAAAAATTGCATGAAAGAATAAAATACAACTCGGGAACTTCAGAGAGAAGCCCCTACCTTCATTGTGCGTACGCCTTCAGCTCCTTTTTGGTGTCCTTCGGTCTTCTTTTTACATATATATCCTCACTTACAAATTTCTCTCAAAAAAAGAAAAATTGCAGGAAATTAAAAAGTGTCGAAAACCTGGCTGATCCCTAAAAACATAGCCTAATTTGCACATCCACGCAGATAATATATTGAAAACATACAACCACGCAGATAATCAATCACAGGCATGCAAAGATTTATTTTAAATAATCTAAATTGTGTGTGACGTGCTAAAAAATTTATTTTGAAAAACTTTTACCTTTGATCCATATGTTAATGTTTTGTTTACCGCTTTAAAACCCTTTAAAGTTTCTTTTAATTATTTTGGGCTTTTTAGGGCCAAAAATAAAAAAAGAAAAATTATTTATGTAAATGGGCTAATTTTCTGGCTTTTTGGGCCATGAAAACAACCCATTATGGTTAATTGGGCCTCCCCTGAAAAATTGGCCCGTTAAGGGCTAGGGTTTCTGAAAAACCCTAGGGGGGGGGGCCGCGGGGCGCGGCCGCCGTGACGACTGGCCGCGGCGGCGGGGCTGCGGCTACAGGCCGCGGCAGCCGCGGCCGTCGCGGCCTATGGCAGTGGCCTGTGGCCACGGCAGTTGGCCGTGGCTACAGGCCGTGGCCGCTGGCCGCGGCAGCGAGGCCGCAGCTTCAGGCCGCGGCCGCCGCGGCCTGGCCGCGGCCGATGGTCACGGCGTTTTTCCGCCGGCGGCACTAGTAGGGTGCCGCTATTTAGCCCTTCGGCGTGCGGGGTATGGATCAAGGTTTGGGGGGGTAAAAAACAGATTTTTCGAGAATTTAGATCGCCAAAAAACTTATTTTTATTGTTTTTAGACACGCGGATCTAAATAAAATTGTGATTTTTACCGAGTTTTAAACTTTTTGATCCTAAAACATGCAGATCTAACGTGAAAAGCAAGTTTAGATCTAAAAGTTTTGATTTTTACCTCTAGATTCGACAAGGGAATCTAGTCGACGGTTGGTGAAGGATGCCATTTTCGCTCCCCGTTGAGAAGATTACGATCTTCTTGAATCTGAGCGATTGATGGATCTCCTTCCACGTGAGCCGCCGTCTCCTCCAACGAGCGTGATCGTGCTGATAACGTGTTGTGAAGGGAAAAGTAGGGAAATCGGTGTAGAGGGTTAAGAGCCCCCTACCCTTGTATTTATAGCTTTCAATAGTGGGTTGGATACCCAATTGGCCCAATGGGCCTATTCATAACAAAATTAAACTTAAACTCAGATGTATTTTTGTTTAGACGTTTTTTCTCAATTATATGCTGGCTCCTCTATGTTATAATTTAAAACATGAAAAAAATTAAATGAAAATACAAAGATTTTTCAAACCAAGCAAGATTCAATACGATGCCCTCATAGGTGAGGAGGGAACACACTAACCACCAAGCCACCGACGCTATTGTAAGGGTCAAGATTAAATTATTTACTTGACCTGTTTCCACTGCTGCCATATACATATAGGCAACTAAATTTTGAAAAATGGGGGTGGGGGGCCTGTGCAGCATGCTTACTATATGAATATTTTTGCATTGCATGTTGAGCATCATTCTGAGCAGAAAACATGGAAACATATCTCATTGAGCTCACTGTTTCAGTCTACTTGATTTATTGCAGATCATTTTGTAAGATCAGTCAAGGCAAATAAAATAGAAAAATAAGAACAATTTCTACACACCCAATTTCGTCATTGCATACTATGTTTGTTACATGAGATAAAAGGTCAGGGATTCAAGGCTTGCTGGTAGAATATTACGAGTATGTGAATATGAGAGCTATGCAAAACAATACAACTACTTGCTGAAAATGTACGAACGATTAAGCTATCAGTAAACTAACAAGCATGGTTTCAAGACACTTGAAATCATAGAAAAACTTACACAAACCCTAGTGCATTAGTGTAAATAGCCAAGACATCAATACCTGATGCCCACTAATAAGCCTTAGGGCCACAATGAAGAGATTTACATAATTTTCCACATTTCTAAGTTTATTTATCCCAGGACCATCTCGGTTATCTAAACATCAACATGGTTTAATATTTCCTTATCATGATTTAAACCCATAATTCCTACAATTAAGAGGAATATGAAGAACAATAGCGGATAACAACCATGAGTAGATCTACAAGTATATATAGCTTTAAGATAGAAAGATCAAACCTTGAAGAAGAAGGATCGATGAAGTTTGAAGGGTCGCTTAACTTGGAGAGGAAACCCTAGTAGAAGTCACAGCAGCCACTATTCGCAAATTATCTTGGCGAAGTGAATCGAAATGATCCCAGAGCGATTTATAATTCAGCAATGCTTCGGATAAATCTGACCAAACATTAGGATCCGCTAAAATTTGTTAATATAACTTTAAATAGATATGTTATGCTATTCAACATAAACATCTTCAATGTATGCGATCAACACAAAGAAGAATTGAACTGTTACCTTCAACTTACGGCTGGGAGCTGTGGGGCTGAGAGGAGGGGCTGTGGGCAACATAGGGAATGGGAGATGAGGGCTGGGAGCTGTGGGGCTGAGAGGAGGGGCTGAGGGCAACATGGGGAATGGGAGATGGGGCTAACATGACGGGGAGTAGTTGGGGAAAGGAGATGAGGTGCGATCGTCTTTCGCTGGGAGGGATCAGACGGTTGCGAGGAAAGGGGGGATCGAATGTCTGTCATTGGGCTGTCTACAATTGTGAGGAAGGGTGTGTTTGGTTTGAAGGAAAATGAAAGAAAAGGAAAGAAAGTTAGAAGGAAAACTATTTCCATTGTTTGGTTGGAAATAAAAATCAAAGGAAAATGAAAATGAAATTAAACGAAGGAAAATTTTTATTAAAACTTTTCTTTAAGATTTTCCTCTTTTTGACCCAAGGAAAATGAGGGAAAAGAGAGGTAAACTAATTTCTCACACTTTCATGTATTTATATTTTTTAGCAAACATAATTAGTTGTTATTTTAAATAAATCCACGAATTATTCATAAGTTTGTATCAAAAAATCATGAATTATTCGTGAATTTTTCAAAAAATTATTCGCAAATTACTCGAAAAATTCACAAATTATTCACGAATTTTCAAATAAGTCGTGAATAATTGACTAATTTTTCAAAAAAACACCTTCAATATATATTCATTCATGAATTGTTCGAAATAGAGAATAATTTATGAATTTTTAAAAATTCACGAATAATTTACGCTCTTCTAAAAATTCTTGGATTATTCATGAATTTTTTATATAGCTCGCGAATAATTCTTTATTTTACAAATAAATTCCGAGTCTTTAATTTATTTTCATGTATGCATGAATTGTGCGAATAATTCACGAATTTCTAAAAAATTCAGAGTTGCTTGAAAAATCCACACATTATGCACGAATTTTCCAAATAGCTTGCGAATAATTTCAAACTTTTTAACAAAATTTGTAAATTATTCATATACTATTAATAACATATTATCTACAAATCATAATATTTATAGTGTTAATGAATTATTAGTTACGATTCGCAAATTATTAGCTAAATTAATAATTTTTTCAAAATAACCAATAAGTTTTTAATTTAAAAATAAGATTTTAATTTATTATGATGATAGAATGATTTGAATTCACAACATTAACCAGTAAAATTATTTTTTATTCATATTCAATGAGCAACATAATAATATTAATTTCTATATTTTCCATTCAACTTTCTTCCCAATTTTCCTTGGCAACCAAACATGAGAAAAAATCTCATTTCCTTTTCCTTTTCTTTCTTTCTCTTTTTCCTTTTCATTTCATTTTTCTTTCTTTCCTTTTCCTTCAAACCAAACACACCCGAAAGGTGCTGGATCACGAGGAAAGGGACATCAACCAAATAAGTGTTGCTTTTAGTGGGAGTTTCACTCGCGGTCCTGTTAGTGAAATTAAAGGGATATCGTAAGGGTTTTTTAGTGGGGGTTTGTTGACGGTTCTGTTAGTGACACCAGCTTTCGTTGAAGGTTTCACTGATGACTCCATCAGTAAAACCAACTTTCACTTATGGTAAACCTATCAGTAAGTGAATTCATCGAAAAAAATTCCAAATTTCGTTGACGATGACAATTTTATGTCAGTGAAGGATAATTCGACAGGTCGAAAAATAAGGTGCCAACCAATGAACCAATACTGACGGATACAGACTACTGTCAGTTAAATCATCGAAAAAAATTTACGATGTACCCAACTTTCGCTGACTGAAAGGATCGTCAGGAAAGTGGGACTTTCACCGACTGTAGCGGTCAGCGAAAAACTGACGTTTGCTGACGGCTACATGGCCGTCAGCAAAATCCTTACACGCCTAAAGTACTTGCATGTTTAGGGATGTCCAGTAGGCCTTATATGCATAATGAAAAAAAACTGGACTCAAGGACAATAAGTTGTTGTTTTGTTCATTACCCTAAAAGATCCAGGAGGTGCAAGTTTAATGATCCCACAATTACGTCGATTTTCGAGTCAGAAAATGTCCGATTCTTTGAGGATGTTGAGTTTGCATGGAGACAAACAATTTGGGATTTTGGCTTTGAAGAGGAATATATTAATATTCACACATGTGATATTGGCATTGATCAAGTATCAATATTACTGACCTTGTCCAAGACACAACAAATCAAGATAATGCCAGATATCCTCCTATTTGGGAAATTTTTCAAGAAGAACAAACTCTAGTACATCAAGAATCTATGCCATTAACGAGATCTACTAAATAGAGGAGAATTGTAGTCCCCGATGACTATCTTGTATTTCTTTAAGAACATGAGGTTGACATTAGAATGATGGAAGATGATCCAATCAACTTCCTTCAAGCCATGAAAAAGTCTAACTCTCTAAAGCGGATTGATCCCTTAAATAAGAAAATTAAGTCTAAGAAGGACAATGACGTATAAGATCTTGTCACATTGCCAGAAGGTATGAAACTAATTAGTTGTAAATGGATATTTAAGACCAAAAGGGATTTAGGAGATAATGTGGAGAGATATAAGTCTTGTCTTATCATAAAGAGCTTTACACAAAAAGAAAGCATCAACTATAAAGAGACCAACTATAAAGAGACTTTACCACTAATTTCTTCGAATGACTCTTTTTGGTTTATAATAGCATTGGTGACACATTTCAATCTTAAGTTACATCAGATGGATGTGAAAATAACGTTTCTTCATGGAAATATAGATCAGACGATCGATATGGTACAACCTGTAAACTTTTGTCATGAGACCCAAAGAATATGGTTTGCAGACTTAGGAAATCCATCTATATACTCAAGCAAGCATCACAAAAATGGTATATCAAGCTTCATCAAATGATCATCTCATTTGGTTTTGAAATAAATTTTGGTCGATAAATGTACTTAACATAAGTTCTATGAGAGCAAGTATATTTTTTGGTTTTATACGTCGATGACATATTGCTTGCCAGTACTGATATATGCTAATTACATGAAATCAAGAGATTTCTAGCTAAGAATTTTGAGATGAAAGATCTTGGTAATGCTTCTTTTGTGCTAGGAATTTAGATACAACATGATCGTTCTCGAGGTACTCTTGGATTATCACAAAAGGCATATATCAAAAAGGTTCTCAAGAAATATGGCATACAAAATTACAAAACAGATGATATCCATGTTATTAAGGAGACAAGTTTAGTCTCAATCAATACCCTAGGAATGACTTTGAGAAATAGGAAATGCCGAAGATTCCATATGCCTCAGCAGTAGGGAGTCTAATGTATGCTTAGATTTGTATGTTTCTGGATGTTGTGTACATTATATGGATGTTGTATTGATACTTAAGCAACTCAAGAGTATACCATTGGAAAGCAAACAAACGGGTCTTGCAGTACTTGCAGTACTTGTAGAAAACAAAAGCCTACATGTTCACATATCAAAGGTTGGAAAAGCTTGAGATCATTGCATATACTAACTCTGATTTTTGCTGGTGTTAAGATAGTATGAGATCTATGTCAGGCTATATTTATCTGCTTGCTAGATGTGCAATCTCATGGAAGACTGCTAAAGAGTCTCTTATATCCTCTTCTAAGATGGCCGTAGACTTCATAGCATGTTATAAGACATCAATCATGGGGTATGGCAATGAAATTTTGTCACGTGGCTACAAATAGTGGATGGTATTGAAGTGCCACTCATATTATTCTGTGACAATAACTCAACAGATTCATATTCCACCAGTAACAAGAGCTCGATGAAGTCAAGGCATACTGACATTAACTTTCTAGCTGTTAAAGAAAGAGTTCAGAGTAAACATTTGTTTATATAGCACATTCAAACAAACTGCATGATTGCGAATCCTCTTACTAAGGGATTGCCACCAAAAATGTTTCATAAGCACATTACTTGTATGTGTTCCAAACCAATTGAGGATATTCAGTTTTAGTGGGAGTTTGTAGTTTAAGTGCTCATATGATATAAACATTTTTCATTTTTTTTCAATTTGTGGATATTTTGTGTTTGTTTTCTAGTGTAATAAATTTTTGGTTTATGCACATCTGATTTTGGTATTGTTTGATCTCACTAAGATTTAAGGAATTACCAGTTAGAAATGTGTATATATGTTAAGATCACATTACATAAAATTCCATGCTAACATCCATATCATGGTCTATGTCATTCAGTTACATCGACATACGTGACCATTGATGGTCCGAGTTACGACAGTTGTAACGAAGGCCGCATTGATCATATGTTGGTTTGATTGATGGACTAGATTGCTTTAAATAATACCTTTCGGTGATAACAATAAAGTTAAGCTCATTGGGTTTAAGTTTGCAAATCATAATCATAAGGTTACACATATAGCCCAAGTGTGATATTATTGGATCATTAATCCAACATTGGACTTATATGTAAAATAATTATATATTGCAAGCAGTCAAATAAAGTTAGCCGAATTAAAAGTGATATTTTAGACTTTTGGTTATTTGGGCTTTACTGCATCTAATAGGATGTAGGCCTTTAATGTGTAGAAACCAAAAGGAAATTTTTATTTTTATGATGGTCTAAAATAAGAATACCAATAATAACAGGATTGTTGTCTATATATAGTGGTTATGATCTATAGATCACACGAACGAATGTTTCTATTCTATTCTGATATCCTATCATAAGAAATAGAGAGAGAAGAAAGATAAAGGGATTCTCTCGAAGATTTGTATTGAGTGTTTTCTCACCACAGTTTGGTAGTCTCGAGGGTGGTCGACGTGGTCGCTGAAACACGTGCGTCCTCCAAGATCGGGTAGCGGTTCATTCGCTCGGTCGGGAATGCACGGTGTCACGACCCGCTTCCCTAAAATGGAGGCGAGACGTGAGAAGGTCCGCACGAGAGTGGAGCTGTGAAGCCCCAAACCCGATAAGCGTCAATAAAACATAAACAGGTCCCTGTAACCACAACGGAACAACAATAATAACACAAGGAGAGACTGAAATAAAAATCTCACATCTCATAAATTGTCCAACATGAAAATAAGTTCAACATCCAGAAAAGCCACCAGGCTAAAAGAAAGAGTCTAAAGGCCCAGAACAAGGCCAACAAAAGCAACGACATAACAAAGTATAGGTGCCACGCACCGATAACAACAACCGTCAAAACAAAAGTAAAACACAACGAAGACACTAGGACTGGCCCCAGTGTCCACGTACTCCCCGTCAAACACAAGCTCGGGCTCGGCGTCAGCAAACACCTCGTTCTCAACAAGGTACTCAGGCTCGGGATCTAACATGTGACACCCAAAAGAGTAAAGGGGCACATGTCAGCAAGTCTAAAAGACTTGGGCAAGGAAACTGAAAGTAAGGCATCTAGCAACCTAGCAGTTATGGTATGCATGACATGGCAGTTATAACATGAGTGCACAATCAAGACATGGCAAGACAATTTGTACAAGAGAACAATCATCGGGACAAGACAAGAGTAGCCAAGCTACTATCAACCTCGATCAATTCACTATTCACGTTGTTTGTAGATGTTTACGCCTTACAGCTGAATGGTTTCACATTCGCTGATTGGCCGCTTAACAACTACCCCAAAACCCAGAGTTTACGCCTTACCACTGCAGTTGCTGATCGGGCAGACTCCCAGTTGATTGGCCGCTTAACTCTTACCCCCAATACCCACACGTAATGGAGCCAGGGTCCCCGCATATGAGCTCAGCAAGTGAGCCGGGGTTGCCCCGCACATGAGCTCGCATTCTTAAACATTTGGCGTAGGGGTGCACCTAGCCGGAAACAAGCAATTCGGGCATTGGCTATCGACCAACACATGGCCCGCTTCTGGAACACGAGCCAGGAACACAAGCATTGTAGTGAAGCTACGCAATCACAGAAACACTTAAAGAATGCAATGACATGACAATTAATTTGTGTACCGTTAATGGAAAGTAAACATGACATGGTAATTGTGCAACATGATATATGTCGGAGCTAGCTTCGTTGTCAAGCTAGTTCCCCAATTTGCGCCTAGGCGAGTATCATTTCGTCGCCTAGCCTCTTTTACGCCTACAACAAGCAAATGGCCTAAAACATGGCCTAAACCCTAAGTGGCAAGTTTCACTTGCCTAGCACCGGGGATGACGATCACGAAAGTTCGTCTCGCGGATGCTAATCTACGGGGAAATCGCTGTTTTGGGGAAACAACATCAAACAACATGTAATTTATTAGGGTTTCTTAAAAAAATACAACTAGGTTATGAAAAACACCAAGGAATCGATTTCTTACCTAGAGGAGGCGGAAGAAACACTCCGGAGAACCCTAGGACCAGATCTGAAAACAAATGGAGAAGTTTGGAGAATTAGGGTTTTTGGGGGATTTTGGGGATTTGGTGAGATTTTGGGGAAGATGAGAGGTAGAATGAGTTGATGGAGGGTTTAGATGATGAATCTAGGGCTTGGGATGGAGAAATAGAGCTTGGAGGAAAATGGGGGCTCAATGGGAGAGAAACTAGGGTTTTGGGTCGAGTGGAGGAAGAAGAAAACGTTTGGGAGGGGTATAAATAGGCTGGGCTGGCGGCTGCCCAGAAATTAGGGTTTTAACACAGATTAGTCGGTCAAAAAGCAACCACTGACGGACTAGTTTGGCAACTAGTCGGTCGGTCGACCAACGCAGACCGACTAAGTGCAAACAGTAACTTCTGAACGAAAATAGGATTTAGAATTAGTCGGTCCATGAACAAATACAGACCGACTAATTTAGCATCTAGTCGGTCGATGAACGTTCTTAGACCGACTAAGAGTAAACAGTAACTAATACTAAAATTAGATGATGTGTTAGTCGGTTAAAGAAGCATTGCCGACCGACTAGTTTGCAACCTAGTCGGTCAACCAACGTTCTTAGACCGACTAACGATAAATAGTAACTCCTGAGAAATTTAGAAAGCCAACCAGTCGGTCCAAGAAGGATTGCCGACCGACTGGATCGTCATCTAGTCGGTCGGTGCCCCTTCTCATACCGGCTAACGAGCACCAAAAGTTCCGATACGGAGCGCGGGGCCCCGGGATCGATTCCTAAGACTCCTAGGCTTGATCTAATAGTAAGATACGACCGTTATGAAGCCCGTCATGAATGACTTACTTCGAAATCGACAATCCTAAGGAAGAAACGAGAAAATACGACGAATCGATCGAAAATGAAAGCTACGGAGACGAAAACCACACATGAGGAGAAAATCCACCAAAACATATATTATATTATAATAAATCCAGATACATGAAAAGCAGTCGTTACACACGGGTCCGCATGTCGGTATCCCAAAGGGTAGCTTCGGGAGAGTGACGGCCTCTTCGATTGGGGAGTCGAACGAGCTCGGGATCGAGACCGTTCGGCTCCGATGGATGAAGCATCGAAGGGTAGTCTCGACGGAGTGAAGTCTCCTTGACATGCATTGACGAGAAAGCTCGTCACGGGGATCAGACCTTGGTTCTGACTAAGTTCCCTCCTATGCCTACGTCAGAAATGATCTGAAGGATGACCGGGGGATCGAGTGCAGTTCACGGAGAGACCGATACACGAATCCTCAGGCCGGAATGTGGAGGAGAAATGTGTGGTGGATGACAACGTTGTAGGGGGAAGAATACCTGAGTGTAGAGTATTCCGAATTTGGTTCCTTCGTCTTTCGATCTTCAGGTCTCTTGTAGGGATTGAACCGCCCACGCCTCCCTCCTCCTCATCCCATTTTCGCCCCACATCTGTGCCTCTTTCGTGGCCCCTTGTTGGGACATGAAGGCGAGCGTAATGGTGATTCAAGTGGGTAAAATCCAGGGGTAGTTTTCTTAACTGCCAAAGGTCAGTTGTCCCCTTAATGTCGGATTTGGGCCGGCGTCATCATAAGTGCTTGCGGGGCATCTGGTCCAGGGCCTAATCTTCCCCCGGCCCATGGACTTAGCCCGTCCTGTCGTGGCCCGTTTAGGAGGGTTGTATCAATTGCCCCATTGCTCGGTTTTTTCATATTCTGACGGTTCGACCCGAGGGATGTGATCTGCTTGGACTGGATGAGCACGTCAGTCGAGGAGACGCATTAAATGAAGGCCATCGTGGCACTGGAGGCCGAGAATCCTCTCGCCTTTGGGTGCAGGATTCGAAGAGCCGTCCCTTGCAGGATTCTGATACGTGTGTGCGAGTGAACGGCTGGTAATGGAACCAAATGATTCAGGGGAAGTGGTATAAAATAGGGTAGTTGCCTCTCAGTCAAAAGCTCTACCCTTTTAGTGCTATCCCTTCCTCCCTTGCTTTTGCATGTGTCCTTCACTCTTGTCGGTGCTTCAGCATGTGCTCTTCGTTGTCTTCTTCTTCTACCTCTAGGGCGGGGCGTCCGGCGCCCACTGTTGCACCTGTCTCGCCCCCTGGGGCGAGGGCCGAGATCCAGCTAGCTTGGGGCGACTCTTCTGGCGTGCCTCCGGATGTGATGGGGAGGATTTCAAAGATCTGTGCCACCTCCATATGGCCGCTCTGCTCCAAGTACCTCCTCTCCCTTACCGTGCCAGGGCCCCCCAAGGGAGCGAGAGGGTCTGTTTCCCCGGTAGTCGTGAGGTCGGGGTGTACAAACAGAGTTTCAAGTTTGGGATGTGGTTCCTGCTGGCAGTATTCTTGCAGGCCCATGGGCTTGTCCTATGACAGTTTTGTCCCAACGCCATCGAGTGCTTAGTGGGGTTCATCGTGCTATGCTTGCTCAAGGGAATTAAGCCAACCCTTGGTCTTTTTGCCCAATTCTACTATCTGAGCCACCATAAGTCGGGCGTCTAGCTGTACATCACCTCTCGGAGAGGGATGGGTCTAGTGTTGGGACTATCGACCTCTTTGAAGCACTGGAAGGAGGATTATGTATTCGTGTCTCTTCCTGAGGAGGCGGATTTTCCAGTTCATTGGGGTAACCTATCCTCGCTATCCCTTACATTGGGGAGCCTCACCGACATGGAGCTTGCGGCAAGGGATAAGTTGGCTACCATCCGTATTGGTGAACGGGACTTCAGGGTCCTCTTCAAGGATTACACCCTGAGGAAGACGGTGTGGCCCGCTAGTAAGTCTCCCTTCTGGCTCAGCTCTCTTTGCAGTTCTTGATTCTAGCTATCTTCTCACTTCTGCCCTGTCAGGCGGGCTCGTCCAAATTTCTCCCCTACGCCCTCTGTCGACTCCCGTTTCAGACCCCACTCTGAGGAGGAAGGACCATGTTTTGGAAATTTGGCAGAAGCAGCGCGGCGGGTCCTCTGGTGATGGGGCGAAGAGGACGATGGAGCATGCCTCACCAGATCAAGGAGAGGCGGGAAGGAAGAAAGCTCAGGGCCTCGTTACTAGTAGGGACGCTCCTCTCCTCAAGGCCTCGGTGCCCCCTGCCCATTCTAGCCAAGGCAGGGACAAGTGGCCTTGGGGCAATTTCTCCCCTTCCTGCTCTAGCCTGCTCCCAGCGGATTACGAGAGGTCCTCGGGTACTTTTAGGTCGGCTAAGGCCAACCTACTGTGGTCGGGGGACAGGTTGCTTAGTCCTTGCTTTCCTGTATGGATAAAGGAGTCTATTTTCTCGGATTGTGGGGTCGCAGCTTGGCTGGCCAAAAACTCCTGCTTGCCCCAGGACCAATCGCCTTTGTGGTGTAGGTTGGCCAGCATGTGAGGTCATTTGTAGCATTTGTGCGATGTCCTTTGTGCTTGTTTCTAACTCGTCTTTCCTTTGGCATAGTTGTCCTTGGTCAGCCTTTTAATGAGGCGTCAGTTCATCACGCTCTCAAATGCGGAGGCGGGTTTTGTTGGGAAATCAGTCACGGTGGAGGGTGTTGATGAGGAAGCTCAGAAGGCAGAGGCACGTGTGAGGTCAATAGAGACCCGGATTATCGAGCTCTTATCCGACCTGGAGAAGTCGGATATGGAGAGGGCAGTGGTGCTAGCTACGCGGGCCAAGGCCGAGGAGAGGGTCGTCGAGCTAGAGAAGGTCGCTGAAATAAGGGAGTCCGGGGCCTTACGTAGTGGACCAAGGTCAAGGAGCTCGAAGAACTAGTGGGGTGGTGGAGGAAAGGGAGCACGCTCTCATGGTCGAGCTCGACAAAGTCTCTCGTAAGAACGAGAGGTAGAGATCGAAGCTCCAGCTCCAAGTCGCCACCCTCGAGGCCCGGATTAAGGAACTGGAGGTGGTGGAGCTAGTTCGGATTGCTCGAGCGACGATGGATGAGTATGCGGAGACCTTCGTCACCCCGGGGATGTTTACGGCATTCGAGGAAGGGTTCCTCCACTGCCAGCACGAGATCGAGCATAAATTCCCATGCTCGGGAATTGCATTCGAGGATCTTGAGATGCTCTTCGGGGACGATGGGTAGGTCGACGTTGACCGGCCAGAAGATGATCCTGAAGTCGCCTCGTCACCCACCACGAATGGCCTGAGGATGTCGTCCAGCCGGAGGATGCTCCTACCGCCGCCTCAGTCGCCCAGCCTGAAGCAGTGGCTTAGCCACTTTTGTGTATTTTCTTATGTTTTGTAAACGGTCCTCGGCCTTCGCCAAGTTCATGTAATATAAAAGTTCACTTATGCTCGTCTGCAGATAGCACCTTTGATGTTTGTGATGTGGTGCCCCCTCCCTCAATCCTGGCTGGGTTTTAGTCGTCGAGTGGCCTGGTTTGGGGGAGCTTAACTAGTTGTGGGTCGATGGGCTTGCTTCCAGTAGGTCAGATGACTGGTTTTCTGGGGGCTGCCCCGGACTTCTGGTCGATCTGAAGGCCGTCCTGCTGGGAGAGTTACCACCAGCCTTACGGTTGATATGGTGTCGACCCACTAGGGGAGTTACCATATCCTTACGGTTGGCAGGTCGGTCTGCCAGCTGGGAGAGCCACCCCAGGCTTACGGTCGATCGAGTGATCGGCCAGCTGGGGGAGTTGCCCGCAGCCTTACGACCGATCGATTTATCGGCCTGCTGGGGGAGTTTCCCCAGCCATACGGTCGACGCGTCGATCGACCAACTGGGGAAGCTACCCCTAGGCTCACGGTCGATCGATTGATCGGCCTGCTAGGTGAGTTACCACCAGCCTTACGGTCAGTCGGATGATCGGCCTGCTAGAGGAGTTGCCCCAGCCTTACGGTCCATCGGATGATCGGCCTGCTGAGAGAGTTGCCCCCAGCCTTACGATCGGTCGAATGATCGGCCTACTAGGGGAGTTATCCCAGCCTTATGGTCAGTCGAATGATCGGCCTACTTGGGGAGTTGCCCCAGCCTTATGGTCGAGCTTAATCTACGGTGTATGAGATCTCTAGATGCAGAAAGAGAGATTTTCTTTATTTGAGATACTTTCCCTCCTTTCAGTACAAACATCTAGGCAACGGTCATACATTTAGTGGTAGTATTTACGCAGGTGCTCCGCGTTCCAGGTGTGAGTGAGTGCCCTTCCCCCTAGGGTTGATAGTCGGTATGTGGCTGGGTCGAGGACCTCAGTAATCACGTAGGGTCCCTCCCATTTGGCAGCGAGCTTCCCATTGCTCGTGACCTCTGGGTTAAAGATCGCTTTCCTCAAGACCAGATCTCCTTGGCGGAAGCCCCTCCCTTTGACCCAGGAGTTGTAATAGCGAGCCCACTCGCTGTTTTTATTGGACGACTGAGGCCAGATCTTGGTCGCACCACTCATCTACGAGCTCTAGGTTGATCTCTAGTCCCTCTGAGTTCCTTTCTTCGTCAAAGTACCGAAGACGGAGTGATTCCTCGCCCACCTCGACGGGCACGACCGCCTCGGCCCCGTACGTGAGCATGAAGGGTGTCTCCCCTGTGGCCACTTTGTGAGTTGTTCGGTATGACCAGAGTATCCCGGGAAGCTCTTCCGGCTAGTCTCCATGTGCTTCCCCTACTCTCTGTGAAGCGGTTCAAGGATGCATTTGTTGGTGGCCTCGGCTATCCCATTTGTTTGGGGTGGGCCACGAAGGCGAACATGAGCTTGATCTTCCATTCCGCACAAAACTCTCTGAACCTCATGCAATCAAATTGTTTCCTGTTGTCTGTAATGATAGACCGAGGGATTTCGAACCGGGAAATGATGGATTTCTATACAAAGCTTTTCGCCTTTTTCCCGGTGATGGTGGCTAAGGGTTCTGTTGGGTTTTGATGGACCCTCAAAGCATAAATCTATGCCCGTCCTGCATCGAACGGACAATAAAATTATAAAGTAACAGTGGAAAAATTATTAAACACTTTAATAAAAGAACCCTAAGGACATCATGCACCCTAACCAGGAAAATCTACTATCTTGGGGTGGGTCTGACCAACCCCTAAGATAGATCTAAACTACTGCATAAATTTGAAAGCATAAGTAAAATTGACTTACCCAGAAGTTTGCTTCCGCAGAAAACAAAGCGTCGTTTTTAGCAACAACTTTAGCTCCCCAAAGCTAGCTGCGTCCGTGCCTCCAAAACTGATCTACCCAAAGCGAGCCGACACCGCGCCTCCAAGACAATCACTTGCCGAAGAAAGTTTCACTTGAGTAGACCCACGTCAAAGACTTTTGGATCGGATCCAAACCTCCTCTTTGTCTTAATAGGACTCGATAGAAGGATCGGAAGAGTTATTAGAAGGAAATAATTTAAGTATTAGATCGAGCGTGCTCAAAAACTTTTTAGAGCTTCTCGAATCAGAGACTTGTTGCAAGTTTCAATGAGGAGGGCTACCCCCTATTTATATATGGAGCTGGCCCCTCCTCCTTTGCTCCGAGCGATGTGGGACTATTAAAATGGGGTTTTAAAGATAGTTTTAATAGAAGTACAAACTTCTAAAATAAACCATAAATCAATTTCTGAGTTTGACTTTGAAACAACATGTTAAATCGAAGATCTCAAGACAACGATCGCATAGAAAAAACAGCATCCAATTCCGATATCATTTGACCCCTCAAATGTCGAAAATAGACTTCGAAATCGTGTTTTGAACAAAACAACGAATTTCGCATCCCGAGGCAGCATAAGTAACGCCATATGGCACGATTTTCGTAGGCCACGTGGCATGCGTCAGAGAGAGCACACGCGCATGGGCCCCCATGGGCCCCACGCAGGCACAGCGCACGCAGGCTTGCGCCCGCGTGCAGCACACATGGGCACCCGGCCCCCGCCGGTCGAAACTCACTCCAAGCGGGTCTGACCCACTAAATTCTGGCGGGTCTGACCCGCGAGGCACTGGTCAGACCCGCAAGCCCTCTTATGCCCTTTTTGATTCCGTTTTCGCGTTTTCGGATTCGTTTGAGCTCCGATTTGAACATAGTTTCTTCTTGTGTTTTTCGCAGGAAGTCCCCTTCGATCCCATGCCTCTTGGTCAACTTAATACGAAGTATTAATTATACATAATGTGTAAAGTCCCAAATGCTAACCTCTTTAACTTTAATCTAATAACTTACTTGTGAGCTAAATTATTCCAATGCATCAAATGCATCCCTCTTAACATTCTCCCTATTACTAAGACGTAAATCCTACTCTGTGTGAGACCCTACAGCCTGACCCTACTACAGTTTGGGACTCGAAATCCCTAGATGACAATAACCACGAGCAACATGTGTCGTCCCTGTTTCGGCATCATAATTACGTGATTGACCCATCGACAAAAGTGTCGTAGGGATCACCCTGACTGTGTCTATGATGAATACCGCAGTTTTAGTCCCTTCGTCTTGACTGTGTCACTACATAGCCTATGGTATGGTAAACTGTCAACCCTACTCGCTAGCACTGGCCAGTATCATTCGTCTTGGATAAATACATGTTGTACTTTCTACAACATACCTTGGCCAAGGTTTTACCAAGCACCGTATTGTGACCGTGACGCTAACTTCCCATGTACGGAAGAGACGAATCCTATCTGGATCACTACTTACCTTGTACACTTCAAGTGTCACCTAACCTAAGACCTTTCAGCGAGTGAAAACTCAAGGTTAGATCATAGATCTAAGTGAGACCGTTCATGCACAGGTTCGTACAATGACACGAAGTCTTAAGGACCAACTTGCCTATCACCACTAGAGAGTTATTAATGACAGTTAGTAAATGTTTAACCATTTGATAACTCTTTATTGGGTCGTCCAGTGGACTCATTCTCCAATGAGCACATGTGTCTTATCTCCGACTTTGCCAGGTCGAATGATTATGAGATCATCAAGACAAAGACACAATGGTCTGTCTAATGTGCCGATATCCTATTCTCGACGCACGTATGACCACGATCGCTTTTAAGACTCAAGCTCCTATAGGTCAAACACTACTCATAATCAAGATCTCTATCTAGATACATGAATGAACTTACTATAGGAAATTATCTAAGTAATTTAATGAAAAAAACATAACAGAAATACATTAGACAATTGATACCAGAAAGCATACTTTCATTCATGAACAAGATGTTTTACATGGATAAATTGCCTCGAGGGCATACATCTCTCAACATCTCCCACTTGCACTCAGGCCCATTTATTTCGGTATCCCATACTGCTTTTACACACTAATCTCTCTAAACGATCATGTGACAGAGCCTTTGTGAATGGATCTGCTAAGTTGTCTTCCGTACAGACTCTCAGGAGTTCTATGTCTTTCCTCTTCTCGATATCCTGTATCAGGTGATACTTCCAAAGAATGTGTCTGGATCTCTTGTAGAATCTTGGTTCTTGAACCAGACTGATGGTTGCATTGTTATCGCAATACATAGGTATTGTCCTTAATTGCAGGCACCATCCCCAACTGGTTTATGAACTTTCTCATCCAGACTGCTTCCTTTGCCGCATCATTGGCCGCAATGTACTCGGCCTCCATCGTGGAGTCTGCAAAAGTATCTTGTTTGGAACTCCTCCAACTGACTGCTTCTCTATTGAGAATAAAAACATATCCAGAGGTCGATTTGCTATTAACTATGTCACTCTAAAAGCTGGAATCTGTGAAGCCTTCAACCTTGAGCTCTTCACTTCCATAAATCAAGACCAAATCTTTAGTCCTTCGCAAGTACTTAAGAATTGTCTTGACGGCTTTTCAGTGTTCTTCTCCAGGGTTAGACTGATATCGACTTACTGCACCGAATGCAAAAGGGACATCATGTCTGGTACAGATCATGGAATACATGATAAATCTCACCGCCAAAGCATATGGGATCTTATTCATATGTTCCCTTTCCAAGTCAGTTTTTGGAGACATCTTCTTGGAAAGGTTTATTCCATGATTGGCTGGTATAAAACCACCCTTACTGTTTTTCATGCTAAACTGTTTTAGCACGGTGTCAAAGTACCTGGCTTGATAGAGACCTAACATCCTCTTAGATCTATCTCTATAGATCTTTACACCTAATATGTAGGATGGTTCTTCCAAGTCATTCATGGAGAAGTTAGTTGATAGACATTCCTTTACAGACTTCAACATCCTTATGTTGTTCCCTATTATAAGAATGTCATCCACGTACAGTACGAGGATGACTAAAGAATTTTCACTAGTTTTCTTATAGATGCCTGGATCATCTTCGTTTCTAACAAACCCAAACTCTTTGATTGTCTCGTCAAAACAGATGTTCCAACTTCTTGATGCCTGCTTAAGTCCGTAAATGGACCTATGCAATCTACACGCTTTTCTTTTGCTCCCACTGACTTCAATACCTTCTAGCTGAGTCATATAAATCTGCTCTTCTAAATCACCATTTAGAAATGCAATCTTTACATCCATTTGCCAGATTTCATAGTCATAATGGGCAGCAATAGCGAGTACGATCCGGATAGATTTATGCATGGTGACTGGTGAGAAAGTCTCATCATAATCTATCCCTAGAATCTGACGATAACCTTTCATAACCAGCCTAGCCTTCTATGTTTCTATCTTCCCATCTGTACCAATCTTCTTCTTGAAGATCCATTTACAGCCAATGGGAACACTTCCCTTTGGCACGTCCTCTAAGGTCCATACCTCATTTACGTGCATGGATTCCATCTCGGATCTCATTGCCTCCAGCCATTTATCAGAGTCCCTACTCTGAATGGCTTCTTGAAAGCTAACGCGATCATCATCTAGTATAATACCATCCTCAACCCCACCGTCTACTAAAAACCGTACCTATCAGGGGCTCGAGGAATTCTATCAGACCTTCTTACAACTTGTTGTGGAATATGAGACTATGCCTCTTCATTTTGTTCCGTTTCATGTTCATGTGTAGATTTATCTAATTCTATCACTTTGCCATTGGATTCCTTCTCAAGAAATTCCTTTTCTAACAAGGTGACATGTTTGGAGACAATAATCTTTTGTTGCTCCTGGTGATAGAAAATATACCCAGTGGAATGGCTTGGGTACCCTATGAATCTGTACATGATAGACCTATCCTCCAATTTATCTGGATTAAGCCTCTTGACATAAGCATGGAATCCCCATAGCCTAAGATGAATAATGTTGGGGTTCTTACCGTTACATATCTCATATGATGTCTTAGGCACGGATTTAGATGGAACTCGATTATAAATGTGGGCATCAGTTTCTAGGGCATAGCCCCATAGAGAGGTGGGTAACTCAGATTCACTGATCATGGATCGTACCATGTCTAACAAAGTACGATTCCTTCTCTCCGACACATTGTTATGCTGGGGTGTGTAAGGAGGCGTGACCTGATGGTGAATTCCATTCTCCTTTAGATACGTAAGGAAATCGTGGCTTAAGTATTCACCTCCTCGATCTGATTGAAGAATTTTAATACTCTTATCTGTTTGCTTTTCCACTTTGTTACGATATTCTTTGAATCGCTCAAAAGTGTCAGACTTATGTTTCATCAAGAACACGATTCCAAACCTTGAGGATCATCTGTGAATGTAACAAAGTATGAGTATCCTCCTTTGGCCAAAGTTGACATGGGTCCACATACATCTGAATGTACAAGACCCAATAGTTAACTAACTCTCTCCATATGACCTTCAAAGGGAGTTTTGGTCATCTTACCTTTGAGGCAAAACTCGCAAGTGTCAAAAGACTCATAATTCGAGAGGCCCAAAGACCCCTCTTTATGTAATTTGCTGAGCCTCTTCTCTCCGATATGGCCTAGTCTGCAGTGCCAAAAGTAGGTTTCATTATAACTTGATTCCGTACGTTTTCTTGTATTAACATGTAATACAATGTCATTAGACAAAGTGTACACACCATTATTTAATGTTCCAAATCCTTGCAACTTTCCATCAAAGAAAATGTTCATAACATCTTTATCAATGGTAAAGGTGTAACCATCTTTGGCCAATGCCGAAACGGAAATTATATTGCACAAAAAACATAGAATGTAGAAACATTGTTTCAAAAAAAATGTGGTGCCATTCGCCAAGGTGTGTCTTATGTCCCCTACGGCTTCGGCAACAACACTTGCTCCCTACCGACTTGTAGGAGAACCTCTTTCTTTCTTAAACTTCTAGTTGTTCTCATATCCTGTAAAATATTACAGATGTGAGAATTTGCTCCAGTATCTAATACACATGCATTAGAAGTTAAGGAAAGAATTACACTTTGTATAACCATTACCCTTGAAGTTAAGGCATCCTCATGACTTATCTTCTTATCCAGAAATTTCATATTCCTTTTTAAGTCCTTACCAGTTTGTATATTCTTCTCTAAGATAATATTAGACTCAAGACTCATGCTGCAAAGCATAGAACACCTTAACTTAGCATATGTTCATATAAATATAAATATAATGGTTTTTATCTCGTTATATCCTCCCACTATTTTAATGAACAAATTAAGCCACAATTAATGAACAAATTCATTAAAAATTAAAATTTAGTGAGAGAGGGACCCAACCACCATAAGCTTCACAATCTTGAGGAGACTCAATAAATTGATCGGCTCTGTAGCTGGTAGACGAACTCTTCATCGACCATATCACATGTGATTTCCTATATTTTTTCACCCCTAGTCATTTATGATCTTAAGGAGACTCAACAAACCATAATGACTAGTCTAGTTGAACCCTTATTTTCGTGTCTAAAATTAACTCACACCGACACTCGAGGAGACCCGACGCGGCAGTTTGGGTTAAGGTCAGACTACATCACATGTATTATGGAGTCGGTTTTAAAAGAGACCATGTCATAGCTTGAGGAGACTCAACAACCATGACAGACATCTTTAAGTCCACTAATCCAAAAATAAGGAGGGCTACGGTTTATCTTGAAAAGAATTTTAACATATTATACTAGATATAGTTGATGGTGTCACATAATCATGATTCGCATCCTTGCGGTCCAGTGAAACACGGCCAGGGATTTGACTAGGCCAGCATCACTATCCCCAGTCAAGCTTAGGGTGATCTTCAGAACTAGACAAAAAACAATAGACCGGATCATTGTCCATTGAAGGATAACTCACCATTCATATGTGTGCCATCAACTAAAAGTGGCTTCATTAAAACTAGGTAATCCTATCATCTAATTGATTCCTACAATTCAAAATTTATTAGGATTTGTTAATAACTTTTATTAAGTCCTTATCAACTATAAGGAATGATTTTAAAGGTGCTATCCTAATCGTGTATTAGGCATTTAAAACAATTTTAAATCATAGCAAGGCAATCTAAAATTATCTCATAATTATTAGACAGCTTTTAATGGCTAACCTAAAAGGGTTTTCTTGTGTTAAAAATTAAGGAACAAGAATAACATAGCCATAAAAAATAACAACTTAATTTTATCACATAATAGTACGTTTCTGCAATTTTAATAACCATCTTATAATTATTACATGTTTCTAATAAACATCATATGCATATAATATTATTTGCAAAATTAGATCAAGGTAGATTTGACTCTGATACCAATGTTGGGTTTTGATGGACCCTCGGGCATAAAATCTATGCCCGTCCTACGTCAGACGGACAATAGAACTATAAAATAACAGCGGAAAAATTATTAAACACTTTATTAGAAGAACCCTAAGGACATCATGCACCTAACCAGGAAAATCTACTATTTTGGGGTGGGTCTGACCAACCCTAAGGTAGATCTAAACTACTGCATAAATATGAAAGCATAAATAAAATTGACTTACCTGGAAGTTTTCTTCCGCAGAAAACAAAGTGTCGTTTTCAGCAACAACTTTAGCTCCCCAAAGCTAGCCGCATCCGCGCCTCCAAAATTGATCCACCCATAGCAAACCGACACCGCGGCTCCGATCCAATCACTTGCCGAAGAAAGTTTCACTTGAGTAGACCCACGTCAAAGAATTTTGGATCGGATCCAAACCTCCTCGTTGTCTTGCTAGGACTCGATCGGAGGATCGGAAGAATTATTAGAGGGAAATAATTTAAGTCTTAGATCGAGCGTGCTCAAAAACTTTTTAGAGCTTCTCGAATCAGAAACTTGGTGCAAGTTTCAATAAGGAGGGCTGCCCCCTATTTATATAGGAAGCCGGCCCCTCCACCTTTGCTCCGAGCGATGTGGGACTATTAAAATGGAGATTTTAAGATTGTTTTAATAGAAGTCCAAACTTCTAAAATCAATCATAAATCCATTTCTGAGTTTCGACTTTGAAACAACCTGTCAAATCGAAGATCTCGAGACAATGATCGCATAGAAAAAAACGGCGTCCAATTCCGATATCATTTGGCCCCTCAAATATCGAAAATAGACTTCGAAATCACGTTTTGAACAAAACAGCAAATTTCGCATCCCGAGGCAGCACAGGTCGTGCCATATGGCGCGATCTGTGCGCGTCAGAGAGAGTAGGCGCACACGGGCCCCCGCGGTTGCCCGACCCTCGAAGGTCGAAACTCGCTCCAAGCATGTCCGACCTGCTAAATTCTGGTGGGTCTGACCGCCAGGCGCAGGTCTGACCCGCCAGGCGCAGGTCTGACCCGCAAGCCCTCTTGTGCCCTTTTGATTCTGTTTTCGGTTTTCGGACTCATTTAAGCTCCTATTTGAACGCGGTTTCTTCCTATGTTTTTACCAGAAAGTCCCCTTCGAGCACATGCCTCTTGGTCAACTTAATACCAAGTATTAATTACACATATATGTAAAGTCCCAAATGCTAACCTCTTTAGCTTTAATCTTACAACTCACTTGTGAGCTAAATTATTCCAATGCATAAAATGCATCCCTCTTAACATTCTCCCTATTACTAAGATGTAAATCATACTCGGTGTGAGACCCTATAGCCTGACCATACTACAGGTTGGGACTCGAAATCCCTAGATGAAAATAACCACGAGCAGCAGGTGTCGTCCCTATTTCGGCATCATAATTACGTGATTGACCCATCGACAAAAGTGTCGTCGGGATCCCCATGACTGTGTCTGTGATGAATACCGCAGTTTTAGTCCCTTCATTTTGACTGTGTCACTGTATAGCCTATGGTATGGTAAACTGTCAACCCTACTAGCTAGCACTGGCTAGTATCATTCGTCTTGGATAAATACATGTTGTATTTCCTACAACATACCTGGGCCAAGGTTTTACCCAGCACCGTACAGTGCCCGTGACACTAACTTCCCATGTATGGAAGAGACGAATCCTATCTGGATCACTACTTACCTCGTACACTTCAAGTGTCACCCAACCTAAGACCTTTCAGCGAGTGAAAACTCAAGGTTAGATCATAGATATAAGTGATATCGTTCATGCACAGGTTCATACAATGACCTCAAGTCTTAAGGACCAACTTGCCTATCACCACTAGAGAGTTATTAATGACAGTTAGTAAATATTTGACCATTTGATAACTCTTTATTGGGTCGTTCAGTGGACTCATTCTCCAATGTGCACCTGTGTCTTATCTCTGACTTCGCTAGGTCGAATGATTATGAGATCATCAAGACAAAGACACAATGGTCTGTCTGATGTGACGATTTTCGACGCATCTATGACCATGAACGATTTTAAGACTCAAGCTCATATCGATCAAACACTACTCATAATCAAGATCTTTATCTAGATACGTGAATGACCTTACTATGAATCTAAGGAAATTATCTAAGTAATTTAATGAAAAAATCATAACAGAAATACATTAGACAATTGATACCAGAAAGCATACTTTCATTCATGAACAAGATGTTTTACATGGATAAATTGCCTCGAGGCTCGAGGGCATACATCTCTCAATAGGTTCAGCCTCGATCCACTTGGTGAAGTAGTCCACTGCCACAATCAAGTGCTTCCTCTGTCCCTTCACGGAGGCAAAGGGACCGGGGATATCCAGCCCCCATTTGGCGAAGGGGACGTGGCTGATTATCGGCACAAGTTTGGCCGGGGGTCGAGCTGATCTTCGCAAACCTCTGGCACACCGGGCATTTCCGAACGTACTCGACCGAGTCGTTACCCAAGGTCGGCCAATAGTACCCTTACCTTAGTATCTTCATTGCGATCGTCTTTCCCCCATGGTGGTTCCTGCACAGCCCTTTGTGGACCTCCCAGATGACGTAGTCGACCTCCAGTGGTCCGAAGCATTTAAGGTAGGGGAGGACGTCGGTTTTGCTCCGACGCCTTCTATACAGCATACCTTCATGGAGCACGTATCGGGGTGCCTTCTGCTCTAGCGTCCGACGCTCCTCTAGGTCTGCCGGGACCTTGCCATTAGTGAGGTACCGAACGATTTGGTCCATCCAGGAAGGTTCGGCGTCGATGATCATCAGCTCCTCCTCTTCCGTACTGGGATTCCAGAGGCTCTCGACATAGATGGCACGACCCAACTCCTTGAGGGAGGAAAAGGCCAGCTTTGGTAGGGCATCTGTGTCGTGCGTTTATATTTCATATATTCACGCACGTTTTCTTTTGTGTTTCTCCGTGTTTTCCGCCGTCTTTTATTCGTCTTCTCGTATTTTCTCGTTTTCTTTCACTTTTCTTTGTTTCTCCATGTTTGCAGGAGATTGACCACGTAGGGGACGTTTAACGACGATATCTCAAGTCCACGGAGCAACGGGAGGAGTCACGCGTGATCCAGGGGGGTCAAACGTCAAAGAATACATCGTTCAGCCCCTCACCCAGTCGGTTGGTCATCTCCAACCGATCGGGTGATGCACGCGTGCCCCACCCGGTCTCAGCCGGAGCTCAAGTGAAAGTCACCCGACCGGTTCACAGGTCGGTTCAACTGGGGCCTGTTCTCTGTCTTTTCGATCCAAATTCCAACCGATCGGGTGACTCTCACCCGATCGGTTCATCTGTAGCTGATGTTGAAGAGCCGAAGACACGGGCACCCAACCGATCACTTCACCCGATGGCGCCAAGATCCAACCGGTCACTCCAAGAACTCACCCGACCGGTTCATATGACCGGGTGAAAGCTCGCCGTTTTCTGTTCATTATCTGTAACGGATCACCTGATCGGTTGACTTGGCAACCGATCGGGTGATACGAGAGTCTATAAATAGAACTCCTAGGGTTCCAGAAACGGGGGAGCTGCTAGTTTTTACTGTTTTCTCCTATTGTGACGGCTGTAATTTCTGTTCTTTTGTAAGTTGTCGGATCTTTCTCAAATTTTAGTATTGTCTTAATTACTCTATTACTTCCGCATTCCAATCGTCTGATTATGATTCCAACGGTTCATTTTCATTTAGATAGCTTTTTAATGAATTTTTGTGAGTAGTTCCCAAATCTGGGATTTTGGTGGAAACCCCTTCGGGGGCTCTTCCCGATGCATCCATAGGGTTAGGAAATCGATAGGGATTAGGATTCTAACGGTTACGCAGGGTGTTTCATTGTCATCGGCGGGAAAAAGACCGCCTTTGACCGTTGGGCCAAGGGGGAATAAACTTGGCGGTTGACTCCCTAGCCATAGCTCACGCCCTTAGCGTAGACGCCGAATCCTAGCACGCGGGAGCGGCAGGATGAGACGTTGGGAGTTATCGTTGCGAGCTTAGTGCTCCCGGAATCGATCAGTGTTAATGGACACGGGAGTGCCAATTGATCGAATCCGGGAAGTCCGGTGTATCATCCTGGGCACCGACCGGAATATCGGGCCCATGGGATGCCGGTACCACTTTCAGAGGCAACGTCTCACCATTAGACCCTAATTCCGATCGATATCCTACCCGTAGGTCGTATCGGGGAGAGTCGCTCGTTGGAGTGGAAACCAAAGTCCCGGGTTTATTTTCTTATTGTTCATACCTTGAATTCCTATATCGTGACAACCATCTACCGATTCGGGCTAGCTCGCCCACGGGGTGATTTTGGTCCTCCTTGACACAAGCACATCCTAGCCTCCATGTGTTCGACCCCCAAGCCACACTACAACACCGTGCGCTTGCGGTTACAAATATTTAAACCACTTGCCTGCCACGAGCGGCCACGCGCCGGCGCAGCGGGCACCGGTCAAGTTTATGGCGCCGTTGCCGGGGAGGCAACGTGCTTGTTATTTCAGGATCTCTTGAGCCCTAGTGTCTAGCTCTCATCCCTACCCCGTGATAATTTTCGCATTCTCCTTTTTCCTTTTTATTTTTCTTATTTTTATTTCTTATTTTATCTGTTTCTTTCCCACTTGTCGCTTCACGGGTGTTTGTTGTTTTTCATGCGCAGGAGTTCAAGAAGTCTCGACGACTTGATTCCCGTCGATCCAGAGATTAACGCCACCCTTAGGCGCTTGGCCGTTGAGAAGTGAAGAAGAGAGGATCCCGAATCCATGGAGGAGAACACCCCGCCTCGCAAGTCCCTGCTGGAGTACTCGATGCCATCTATCGAGTCCACTTCCGCCATCCGTCCTCCAGCTATCACGGCCCAAAGCTTTGAGCTAAAGCCGTCTTTGGTGACATGGATCCAGCAGGATCAGTTTGCGGGTGCACCCATGGAGAGCCCGATCGAGCATCTAGACTCCTTCTTGGAGAAATGTGACACCTTTCGGATTAATGGTGTCACGACTGAGGCGATCCGTCTGAAGCTGTTCCCCTTCTCGTTGCGAGACAAAGCCAAGCAATGGCTTAGGGGGAAGGACCCTAACACTTTCAATACCTGGGAGAAGCTCTCCAACGCTTTTCTGACGAAGTTCTTTCCTCCGGGGAAGACCATGAAGTTGAGGAGTGAGATCTCCTCCTTGTCCCAGGCCAGCCACGAGTCCTTGCACGAAGCTTGGACGAGGTACAAGGAGATGCAAAGAAGATGCCCTCACCATGAGCTTCCGAAGTGGCAGATTATTAATCTGTTCTACAATGGGCTGAGGGATGACCTGAAATCTTCTATGGACGCCGCGGCTGGGGGTTCCTTCATGTCTAGGAACGAGGAAGATGCCGGACATATTCTGGAAAATATGGCATCCAACAATGAGCGGTGGTGTGACGAGAGAGCCACACCCAGGTCTGGGGGTATACACAGAGTCGAGGACGTCGACAAACTTTCAAGCAAGTTCGACTTGCTTTCGACCTAGATCTCCGCACTAATGGTAGGAGCCGGTGGGGCCGGTGCACAGCAGATTGCAGCGGTAGAATCTGAAATTTTTGGGGAATTCGACGGTGGTGACGTCTCACCACCGTTGGATCAGGCGAGCGCACTATTTTACAACCCCACGGGAAATGCGCCGTATCCACCAAGAACCAATTCCAACCTGGCCTACTCTCCAAACAACCGGAACCACCCTAACTTTGGTTACCGGATACCATTCCAGCTCTCGCCGCCTCAGCAGCCGCAGCAACAAACATATCAGCCGGCTAGGCCACAGCAGAGTCAGATTCAGCAGCAACAATATCAGCAGCAACCTCAGCAGCAATTTTACGCCCCCAGGAATCAGCAGCAGCAGCAGTATGGCCAACAGAGGGCCATCTCTCCGGTTGAGTCTCTCTTGACTCAATATATAACCAACCAGGAGAAGATCAATCAAAAGCTGGAAATGGGTCAGCGGGCCCTCAAGGACCAAGTAACCCAACTAGGGTTACAAGTGGCGAACCTTGCAAGGTCACAAAACCAATTGCCGCCACAACCGGAGGTGAACCCGAGGGGAGCAACCCAAACGTCGGCACTCGTGCACGAGCACACAAATGTGTCCGCTATCGTTCTGAGAAGCGGGACACAAATCCCTACTAGAGTGTCCCCTAATAGACCGGAAGCACCATTGGTCGTCGGGCGACCGATTGAAAAATCTAACGACACCGGTGCTTCGTCATCAAATCCTACGACTCCGGAGGGAGTCTCTGAAGAAGAGAAGAAAAAGAACGAGGAAGGGAGCTCGAAAGTGTTCAAACCCGTTGTGCCATTTCCACAACGGTTAGCTCAGGCCAAAATCGACGAGAAATATGGCAAGTTCTTCGCCATGGTCAAGGACCTGAGCTTGCAAATCCCCTTCCTGGAAGCAATCGAAACAATCCCCTCCTATGCGAAATTCCTGAAAGATTTGGTGACGAGAGGGTCTAGAAAGGAGAAAGTAGTGTTGACGGCGGAGTGTAGCGCTCTTATCCAGAGGGCAAATCCGCCGAAACTTAAAGACCCGGGGAGCTTCTCAATTCCTTGCACGATCGGGGCAGTAAAGATTCATCGTGCACTCGTCGATCTCAGAGCGAGTGTAAGTTTGATGCCCTTGTCGATGTATAAAAGGATAGGAATGGGTGATTTGGAGCCCACCGGTATGACCCTACAACTAGCTGACCGGTCGGTCAAATATCCGGTGGGGATTGTTGATGACCTCCCCGTCAATGTAAAAGGGGTGCATGTGCCAGTGGACTTTGTAGTCATGGACATGCCTGAAGACGCACACACCCCCATCATCCTGGGACGGCCTTTCATGGCCACTGCTGGCGTTTTGATTGATGTGAAGAACGGAAAACTTTCTCTAAATGTCAGCGGAGAAAAAGTTGAAATTGATCTGGGATTATCCATGAAGTACCCCGATCCCCCAGATGACCCTCGGTGTAATTTGCTTGAGGTGGAAGAAGATAAAGCTGTTGAGGAGAGCTCCTGGGAGATTCTCTTAAGAAACCCCCCGATGACTTGGAGGATTCAGAAGACCGAGACGGCCCTAAGAACAATGATGCTGCTGGGAGAGCGAGTGCAGCAAGGACGACCCCTCCCGGGTTCCCCAAGGCTCCTCCTGCGAGGAGAACGGGGAAAGAACCCATGGGCCTCACCAAAGACGAGGTCCGGATCCTAAAGAAGATGACAGTAAGCGCCAATACGAAAGAGAAGCCCCCGGATCCCAAGATCAAGGAGAGGGTAGTCGAGCAAATCTTTCTCCAGCCGCTGACTACTCCAAAGGCCTTAAGCTCCGATGAAGAAGAGATGCCGAACTTCGGGCATCACCCGTATCAACCACCGTGAACATCTCTTGCGGGCGTCGAGCCAACGACGTTAAACAAGTGCGCTTCATGGGAGGCAACCCATGCTCTAAACTTTTGCCCCACTTTTTCGTGTTATTTTTGACTTTATTTTATCTATTTTTATAAATAAAATCAGCCACGAGAACATCCATCCAAGGACTTAGACAAATCTGTTGGTTTTTGCAGGAAACGAAGCCCCAACCGATCGGTTGATAACTCACCCGATCAGTTGGGATGTATCATATACAAGCCGAAATCTGTCCCCAAATGAACCGATTGGTTGAAGAATGAAGAGACCGGGTGACAGACCGGGTGAGCTGGGGAGAACTCTCGGGAAATTTTTGGAGAATATCAACTGATCGGTTGAGTTCGAGCGCGATCGGTTCATACAACCGGGTGAGCAGCCCTCAATTCTCGGGAAAATGAGTGGAGCGGCCAACCGACCGGTTGGCAAGTCAACCGACCGGTTCGCCTGTAGCACTTCTTCGGCAAGAATTTTCGACCTAACCGTCAACCGATCGGGTGACAAGTCACCCGATCGGTTCGAATTAAAACCCTATAAATACCCCCGACCGCCCGTTCGATCCGCACTCGCCATTTTCGAATCCAGAACCACCGTTTCACCTCTTCCTCGTGCGCCTGCCCTCTTTCTTCCCTAAAATCAACCTCGATCGCCTCCCCCCATCTCCCTACCCATCCACCATCGATTTCTCTCCATTCTCCTCGATTCCACCCACACACAAAACCCTAACCTCCACCCGTTTTCCCCAATTTCGAAACTTGCTGAATAAATCGCTGCGGCTTCACAGCGTGCTCCTATCGAGTAGCATCGGGACGTCTACGAGCAACGATCTTCATCTCATTTGGGTAAACTCGCTCCTTTGCTCAATTTTAATTTTACCCCAGATATTCCATTTGCTCGTTGGTCGTGTTTCGTGTTTGTGTTGATTCATTGTACTTTTACATACTCTCACACACGCACGACACCCGCACAATGCCTCCCCGCCGTGTTAAGCCCACCGACGCTAGCTCTTCAAACCCTAGGCCCACCCGTCGTACCCGTCGCGCACAGCCCCCCGCTCAACCCACCACCTCCAACCCATCTACCACACCCCGCACCACTTCCACACCTCACGTTTACGATCCCGAATATGGGATGCAATTCCAAACCGATGACCATGCCGACCGGTTCACGGCCATGGTCCTCCTAGCTGGACAGGGTGGTCGGTTAACCCAGGAGTCCGTCGACCGAGACCTCCCCTTTCTTCAAAGCTTCATTCGCCACATCCGTGAAGACCCACCCGACGTCTCTGAGCTCCACATTCCACCCCCCACGACTCCTGGTCCCTAGCTCAGGCCCCCGTCACCACCCCCAGAGGGTGGTGCCCCCGCTTGATTTTTCTTTCCCGCTTTTGCCCCCCTCGTATTTGTGCCCATCTGTCTTTTCGGGGCCCTGCTTTGTCTCTGCCGGAGGGGGGACCATTCACGTGTCCTTTCTGATTTCTCCTTGTTTGTTTTTGACTCCCCCTTGCATATTTCTGCATTTCACGATCACATTTTGTTCGCTAGCACTGTCTGGTCTAGCTTGGGGGACGTCCATTTTGGTGTGTTGTCGTGTTTTGTTGTTTTTCTTATTCTTGTGTGTGTGCTTGTTTTCCCCCTTTCGAGTGTCGTGTCGTGTGGTTTTATTTCTATTTTTGTGTCGTTTGATTTTGAGTTTGATTTTTCTTTATTTTCTGTTTCATCTCTGTGTTTTTCTCGTTTGTATTTCTTGTTGTGCCGGTGCGTATTCCCCCCATCTTCATTGCCCTCCCGTACTCACTCATATTGCATTGAGGGCAATGCAAGCTTCAGCTTGGGGGAGTCGCACTGTGTGCGTCATTTGAGTCCTTCTTTTTCTTTTTTGTGTCGTTTTCATCGTGTTTGTTATTTTTCTTTTTTCTCTTTTCTTCTTTTTTCTTTTTTATCTCTTTCTCCTAGAGATGAATCTTATGATGAATCGCCACAAAGTCACACACACACCTAGCACGGCATCGATAATCACACTCACTGACCCTAGGATTTCGAGTCCTCTTGCATTTCACGCATCGTGGGTCCACTTAGCTTTTTGTGAGTCGTGCGTCGTGCCTAGCTATTTGGTGTGCTTCTACTTTGTGATTTTATTTTATATACCTGTCCAGGAATGACCCCTAGATTATCATGCTTCGATTTGAATATGCGGTATTTGCTTTTACTATATGCATGCTATATTTATATCGTAAATTTCAATTCGCCTGCGTCGGGATTCCACGATTAAGGACTATGATAACCCATTTAGCCTATGCTCTATTTAGCGAGAATAGTTTCCTTTGCCCAAGTGTTTAGATTTCGACTTCTTTTTTGTTTTACTTGGTGCAAATCCTCTCGTCGTGTACCGTTCTCCCACTTGGGAGAGTACACATGTGTATAGCCAAAAACCCAAAAATCCAAAAAAAAAAGGAGAAAAGAAAAGAAAAACCCAAAAAGAAAAGAAAAGAAAATTTTGTATAGCCAAAAAGCCAAAAAAATATACAAATACCCAAAACCCAAAAAAATATCTAGTGTGAATATTTTTCCTACCTACCGAGAATAAAGGGAAGGCGAGAATTTGCATCGAGTGTTCTACTCCACATCATCTCAACCCCCGTCGTTTTCGAAAACACTTGGCTTAGGAACTTTTTAGCTAGTATCTAGGCTATAGTGGTGTGATTTCCTTAACCCTAATCGTGGAGTCCCTGATGCATGATACGTTTCACTTCTTATACTCTTCTCATGCATGTTTGAACTAATATTCACCGCAATTTCAAATTCGAATCGGTATTTGGGTCATTTCCTGGATTTACGTATATGAGCTCATAGCACATTGTAGAAAGCGACACCATTTGCTAGCACACGACCGCACTCACACGCGCTTCACCGCGTGGGCCCGCGACACTTATTTGGACTCGTTTTCCTAGGTTTAGTGATGTGATTTGATGTTTGCTTGCTTGGTGTGTCGTTTTTGATTTTGTTGGCTCTGACGGATGATCTAGGATATAGAGTTTTCTTTTTCTCTCTTTCTGTCTATTTTCTCCCTCCGAGCTCCTATTCTCACTCGTCTTCCTCGAGGACGAGGACGAGTTCAGCTTGGGGGATTTTGACGTGCGTTTATATTTCATATATTCACGCACGTTTTCTTTTGTGTTTCTCCGTGTTTTCTGCCTTCTTTTATTCGCCTTCTCGTATTTTCTCGTTTTCTTTCACTTTTCTTTGTTTCTCCATGTTTGCAGGAGATTGACCACGTAGGGGACGTTTAACGACGATATCTCAAGTCCCCGGAGCAACAGGAGGAGTCACGCGTGATCCAGGGGGTCAAACGTCAAAGAATACATCTTTCAGCCCCTCACCCGGTCGGTTGGTCATCTCCAACCGATCGGGTGATGCACGCGTGCCCCACCCGGTCTCAGCCGGAGCTTAAGTGAAAGTCACCCGACCGGTTCACATGTCGGTTCAACTGGGGCCTGTTCTCTGTCTTTTCGATCCAAATTCCAACCGATCGGGTGACTCTCACCCGATCGGTTCATCTGTAGCTGATGATGAAGAGCCGAAGACACGGGCACCCAACCGATCACTTCACCCGATGGCGCCAAGATCCAACCGGTCACTCCAAGAACTCACCCGACCGGTTCATATGACCGGGTGAAAGCTCGCCGTTTTCTGTTCATTATCTGTAACGGATCACCCGATCGGTTGACTTGTCAACCGATCGGGTGATACGAGAGTCTATAAATAGAACCCCTAGGGTTCCAGAAACGGGGGAGCTGCTAGTTTTTACTGTTTTCTCCTATTGTGACGGCTGTAATTTCTGTTCTTTTGTAAGTTGTCGGATCTTTCTTAAATTTTAGTATTGTCTTAATTACTCTATTACTTCCGCATTCCAATCGTCTGATTATGATTCCAACGGTTCATTTTCATTTAGATCGCTTTTTAATGAATTTTTGTGAGTAGTTCCCAAATCTGGGATTTTGGTGGAAACCCCTTCGGGGGCTCTTCCCGATGCATCCATAGGGTTAGGAAATCGATAGGGATTAGGATTCTAACGGTTACGCGGGGTGTTTCATTGTCATCGGCGGGAAAAAGACCGCCTTTGACCGTTGGGCCAAGGGGGAATAAACTTGGCGGTTGACTCCCTAGCCATAGCTCACGCCCTTAGCGTAGACGCCGAATCCTAGCACGCGGGAGCGGCAGGATGAGACGTTGGGAGTTATCGTTGCGAGCTTAGTGCTCCCGGAATCGATCAGTGTTAATGGACACGGGAGTGCCAATTGATCGAATCCGGGAAGTCCGGTGTATCATCCTGGGCACCGACCGGAATATCGGGCCCATGGGATGCCGGTACCACTTTCAGAGGCAACGTCTCACCATTAGACCCTAATTCCGATCGATATCCTACCCGTAGGTCGTATCGGGGAGAGTCGCTCGTTGGAGTGGAAACCAAAGTCCCGGGTTTATTTTCTTATTGTTCATACCTTGAATTCCTATATCGTGACAACCATCTACCGATTCGGGCTAGCTCGCCCACGGGGTGATTTTGGTCCTCCTTGACACAAGCACATCCTAGCCTCCCTGTGTTCGACCCCCAAGCCACACTACAACACCGCGCGCTTGCGGTTACAAATATTTAAACCCCTTGCCTGCCACGAGCGGCCACGCGCCAGCGCGGCGGGCACCGATCAATCTGTGCGAGCGTTTTCTGACCTTGGCAGATGGAGCATCTAGATGTGCTTGAACTTTGAAGCTCGGATTTGGTCGAGGCTAGGTAGCATTGCATTGCCTTTTCTCGAGCTATGTAGGCCCCCTATAGTTGGCTGATGATGAGTCTGGAATTGCTGAGGAGGCATATGGACTCCATCCCCAGTGCTCTGGCCAGCTTCAAGCCATTGATGGTGACTTCGTATTCGGCTACGTTGTTGGTGGCCGGGAACTCAAACCGAAGGACGTACTCGACCGCGTTTCCATCGGGGGACCGGATGATGATGTCGGCCCCGCTTCCTGCCTTCATCGTTGACCCATCCATGTGGACTACCCATGCGTCCTGGATCTCTGCCTAATCACTGGGAACGGTATCAGCCAAAAGGAGGGATATTGGTTGAGGCATTACTGTGTTTAGGCTCATCACATCGGGACGTGCTCCATAGTCAATGGTACATCTGACAGTGAACTCTGCTAGTGCATGTCCCTTGATGGCTATCTTTGGCTTGTATCTGAGGTCGAACTCACTCAGCTCTACTCCCCAGTTCAGCATCCTTCCCATCCGATCGAACCTCTTAAGGTTTTGCTCGAGCTGGAAGTCAGTCGGGACTAGGATGGTGTGCGCTTGGAAGTAAGGACGAAGTCAACGCGCCGAAAGGACGAGGGCGTAAGCTAGCTTCTCTACCGGACTGTACCGCCCCTCTGCATCTCTCAGGATCCGGATTGTGTAGTATATGATTCGGGTTGAATAGTGCATATTTGCTTTCCGATGTATCAAAAAAAAGAATATTACATATCTAACACCTCATTTAGCCCCATTTTGTGCATATATGATACGTATTTGGTCTCTAATACAATCGTATTTTAAATATCGTCATTTATTAGAGCAAACTCTAATTCTATGCACAAAACAGAAATATATTGAGTATTTCTGCTCTTTTAGTATTTTTCATATGAAGATCTCAATCTCACGATTCCAACGACTATTTATTCGTATTTTCCTGATATCTGTGCTAATTACTATGAATATTTGAATGCAGAATACCAATTAAATGAAGAAATAAGGTCGAAGTATGCTTGAAATACGCACAGATACGACGTAGATGTAGGATCCTGTCCAAAACAGAGTTAGGATCGATAACATGAAGTTTAGACTTACGCTTGCGTACGCGGCACGGTAGTCTACGAACTTCGCCTTCGGATTCGCCACGACGGATCGAGTCTACTCACGAACGGAGTAAGGCTACTAATCCCACAATCTAAATCTCTATTTTAGATTAAGAACTTGGATGGAGGGAGAGGAAATATTTCTGCAGAGCTTCGCTATGAAGAAGATGCATGCATGAATTTCATGCAAAATGTGTAAGAAAAATGGCTACCCTTGGGTCTTATTTATATCCCCCAAGGTAGTTATTTTAGGGTAAGTTGTTCCTTTGGAACAACTTAATTAAGGTGTACCATGATACATGGCACATTATAAGCTTAAGTTGTACCATATGCATGGTACAACATAGGCTTAAGATATTCCCCCTTTATTAGCCATATGTCGCATGCACTTATGCATATATAATGCGACTTTCCCGCTCATACAGAGATCCTCTCCGCAAGGGAACAGATTCCCTTTGCACATGACTTAGTGTGCGCGACGTTCGAGGTCCGTATTCCCTCGTACATCCCCCACAAGGGTGTACAAACGTCTTCCATATCCAACATCTCCCACTCACACTTGAGGGGATTGTAAGAGAACGTCTTTCCCTTAGTTCTTTCATCTATCATACCGAGAAATAGACCGTGCGACCGTCATGCGCGTAGAGTCTGTTGTTGTGCACTTGTTAGAGATACACAACGACCTCGAAGGTGCAAAGTTGAGTAGTTCAACGCATGCTTTACCCTAGATTATTTCTTCACATTTTCTTGTACTTTATATTCAACAATTGAATCCCATCTGGATTACAATTGGCTGGCCAGCTTTGAATCATTAAAGTCCAAATGCGAACATGAAATCAATCTTCCTCTTCTTGAGAACCTTATGATCTTGACTTGATTCGCTTTTCTAACGTGCCCCGCCGAGCCGAATTACCATAGCCCATTGGTAACACGCTAAGATAGCGATCATCTCATCAAATCTAAAGGAACCAATTGGAGTCCTTGAGGGTAAGAGTTAAGACCCGTATGGCCTTTGAGTCTCACATAATAGCAAACACTATTGCTACTAACTCAGTGGTCGAAATGCATACGTGGTATGAACACGTATTACAACATCACTCCTTTCCCAGGGAGAGTATGTCTTAATGATGTTGTACGGATGAAAGATCAGACACCACAGTGCCTATCTTTTGAGTCCCCTTACTACTCAGGAAATATTCCCGGACTCTCATCCTGCATAAGACAGATATGATTAAAAAAATCCAATGAGATCTTTATATCCTTGTGATACAGATCTCAGATCTTTTGTAAGCATCCATATGATGCAGATCTTTCATTCGACTATCTTGTTAAAGTCTTGACTCTAAATCATTCGTCTAATGATTTTGACTTTAAACTAGTCTCATCTCTATCTTATCCATCTGATAAGATAAGGCGGTTGCTCATGTGAGAGAGCCAACCTTAATCTGTCCGACATACACACAATTCAGCTGAGATTTCAAAAATGTACACAAACATTTCTTAAGAAATTCATATGCAATGTTGGAAAAAGAACTTATTCTTTTATTAATTTTGATCATTTCTTAGACATGGGAATATATATTTGGTACAACTCAGCCCATACGCAATCCTTGAGATGATAAGTGTTTATAAAACACATTTCTGGGGATCGCTTTCGTAAGCTGATCCTCTATCGTCTCATGCGTAGATATGTACCTTATGTCTACCTTCTTGGTTTTATCATAGTCTTTTGCAAATCTGCAGTTCCTTTAAGATACTGCATTATCCTCTTAACCGCTTTCCAGTGTTCTTGCCCTGGGTTGGATTGGTAACAGTTTACCATTTCCAACGGCAAAACAGATGTCCAGTCTCGTACACACCATAGTGTACATAAGACTATCAACTGTACTGGAATATGGAACTTTTTCCATAATTTCCTTTTCCTTTTGGTTCTTTGGACGTGATTCCAGATATAAATTATCGCATATGCTTATATGAATATCAATGGACTTGCAGTCCTGCATATTAAATCGTTCTAGAACCTTCTTTATATAAGTCTCCTGTGAAAGAGAAAGAAGTTTCTTCGAACGATTCCTTGAAATCTTAACTCCAAGGATATATGCGGCTTTTCCTATGCCTTTCATCTAAAATACTGATGAAAGCCAAGCCTTGATACTCATTACAAAGCCCTTGTCATTTCTGGCTATTAAAATGTTATCTACATATAGATACATGATAATATACTTGCTTTTAATCCTCTTGATATATACTCAGTTATCTTCATCAAGCATGGAAAAAATCCATTTGATAAGACAACTTCTTGAAATCGTATATACCATTGCCTCGAGGATTATTTAAGACCATATATGGACTTACGAAGTTTACAAACCTTATGTTTGTTTCCTTCTTTTACAAACCCTGTTGGTTGTTCCATATAGATCTCCTCGTCCAATTCTCCATTGAGAAAGGCAGTCTTTACATCCATCTGATGTAATTCGAGGTATAAGCAAGCTATCATTGCGAATCAAGGTAAAACGCACAACAGGTGAGAAGTTTTCTTTGTAGTCTATCCCTTCCTGTTGCGTAAAACCTTTCGCGACAAGGCGAGCTTTATATCTATCTATAGAGCCATCAGCCTTATGCTTGATCTCGAGAACCCATTTGTTCCCAATTGCTCTATGTCCTCTGGGTGAGTTAACTAAGTCCCAGACTTGGTTAACTTTTATGGATTTCAATTCCTTCTTCATCGCTTCCATCCATTTGTCTTTTGCAGGGCATGATGTGGCATATTTGAGATTCTTCAAGTCCTTGTTGACTCGAATTTAGATCAATTCTAATATCACTCCCACTTGAAATGTTGTTAGAATTGTTCCCACTTGGATCATTATTCCCGTATGGAATAGGATAATCGTCATTCGTATAATCCATTGGTGAAGGTTGAAAAATATTTTCGTTTTCAGCAAGAATTCTCCCACTCGAATGAGGTAATCCTTCTTGATCACAAATCTCAAATAGAGATAAGTCCTGACTTATCTCGCCCTGTCTTGGAAACTCGTTTTCCAAGAAAGTGACATCCCTCGACTCAAACTCAATTAGCACACCATTGTCTTCCTGACTAACAAAAACATAACCTTTGGAGTTTAATGCGTATCGTTTAAAGATACATTTCCTTCCCCATGGCCCAAGTTTTCCATACTTATGGGAGGAAATATGTGCGTTGAATGCACAAACTCAAGGTGAAATGTTTAAGTTAGGAGACCTTTGGTTCCACAACTCATAAGGAGTGGAGCTAACTGATTTCGAGGGTACGCGGTTTAAAATGAAAACGGTTGTCAATAATGCATCACCCCAGAAGGTGATTGGCAAGTTAGCTTGCGCCATCATTGAACAGACCATTTTTCATTTAAGTCCTATACCTCCTTTCTGCAACACCAATTTGTTGAGGAGTATAAGGCATAGTTACTTGATGTACTATGCCTTTTTCATCACAAAGTTCCTTTAAACTTGTTGATTGATATTCACCGCCCCTATCAGTTCGCATGACCTTAATCTTGCGATCTAATTGATTCTCCACTAAACTCATATAGTTTTTAAAGCAGGTTTAGTGCTTTCACTTTTGTGGGATATCAAATAGATATTACCGAATCGGGTGAAATCATCAATTAAAAGTGATGAAATAGGACTTCCCGCGTCTTGTCTTGACATTCATCGGACCATATATGTCCGAATGGATAAGCGGTAATGGAACCTTGGCCCTTGTGCCGGTTCCAAACGGCTTGCGACAAGATTTCCTTTCAAGGCAATGTTCGCAGGTCGACATTTCAACCTTTGAAACATTGGATAGAAGGCCACGTTTGGCAAGTCTATCCATACGCGTTGGTCCAATATGACCAAGCCTTGATTGCCAACAAAAAAGAATTTGTCATAAGGAAATGAGAAATCATATATTGTACTTATTACAATGAATCCTTTAAATACATAACCCAGAACCAATAAAGGAATTATTACAAAAATAGGTCCATATTACAAACATGAAGGAACCAACTATCACAAAGACCCATTAAATTGACCACAGTTTTAATATTCCTTTGAATATATGGAATGAAGAGAACATCATGTAGTAGGAGAGTGAGGCCGTTGTCCAAGACAAGCTTGCAAGTCCCAACGCCTTTCACTTCAACACGTGTGTTGTTTCCTACATTGATCCACTTCATTCCTTGGGTATCCGGTGATACTCCATGAAAGACCGTCTGTCCTTTGCTATGTGGTCGGTGGCACCTGAATCAATTATCCAAAAATGGATTAGATTCCACAAGAAATAGTGGACTAGAAACACATTTGTAACTAGTATTACAAGTTACCTCGTCACTTCCACTCGTACACGAACGAGCATAGTGACCGAGCTTGTTGCACTTGAAGCACTTGATCCTTTTCAAGTCTTTCTTCTTGTGCCATTTCTTGTGCCCACCCTTATGTTTGGGTTCCTTGGTAGACTCAGGTTGCTTATTACGTTCATTAGAAGACTTCGAACGATCTTTACGTTTCTTTCCCCCATGTGAGGAACTAGCAACCACGTGCACTTCTGCACTTGGCTTGGCAGCCGCAAGCCGCTCTTCCTCTAATTCGAGGTGCTTGGAAACGTCGTTGAAGGTCTTGATGCTCTCATTGTGAGTGAGATGCATCTTCATTTGATCCCACCCATTTGGTAGGGAACGTATGACTGCTTGGATTTGTTACTCATCAGTGAGCACATGACCTGCGTCCTTTAACTCCGAGATAAGGTTCGCCATATGTCGCAGATGTTTCCCCATGGAATGATCTGGACGTTTCTTATATGTATCGAACTTTATAGTTAAGGCGCGAAGTTTGGACACCGATGTGCCACCGAACTTCTCCTCTAGCTTGGACCATATGTCCATGGCTAGGTCATGTTCTCGGAAGATGCCCATTATGTCATCAGCCATACTGCTTAATAACGTAATGCGCGCTATCTTATTCTTCCGAGACCAAGCATCAAAAGCTTCCTTGTCTCTTCGGTGTTGGGCCGTAGTGCCCAACTCGGGTTCAATCATTACGTTCTTTAGAGTTTCGAGCACTTCTTGCTCCTCTAAAACGTATTGTATCTTAATGGACCAAAGTTTGTAATTATCGCCGTTGAGTTTTTCACCTTTGTTTAACTCAGCGACGATATTCTTTGAAGCGGAAGACATTTTACTTTTAAAATGCTGCAAAAGACACAAAACCGAAGGTTCGATCAAAAAACATTGCATAAAAAATTCTTAAAATATAACTCCCACTTGAAATGATAATAGAATATCTCATTTGGATAGTTCTAAAATTCAAATCCCACTTGGAATTATATTATATTTGATAAGTTACTTTCGAAAAATATTGAAGGTGTTGTTCTAGAATCGAAAAGGTCTCTATGATTCCAATCATCATCTAGAACAACTTTCAATGTTCCCCCATCACTTATCAAACAATAGTACTCTTATAGTACTAGCAGCGGAAAATAAGTATTTGATAAGTTACTTTCGAAAAATATTGAAGATGTTACTCTAGAATCGGAAAGGTCACTATGTTTCCAATCACCATCTAGAGTAACTTTCAATATTTCTCCCTCACTTTATCAAATGTTAGTACTCTTATAGTACTTAGCAGCGGAAAAGCGTTTTTGAAAACGTATTTTTCAAAACGAATATAAAATACATTGGCTAATCTCCGTAGAGTAGAGCACAACGTCATAAGTTCATTGGCTAATCTCCGTAGAGTAGAGCACAATGACATGGCTAATCTCGCATGAAGTAGAGTATTACGGCTAATCTTCAAGGAGTAGAGCACAATTTCATAAGTACATTGGCTAATCTCCGAAGAGTAGAGCACAATGACTTGGCTAATCTCGCATGAAGTAGAGCACTATGGCTAATCTTCAAGGAGTAGAGCCCAAGTTAAAAACTTCATTCAAACGTTAGTCCCGTATGAACTAGTCGGCATTGTGGTTAGCCCCGTATGGGCTAATCGACACATTTGAGTTTGACCAATGCCTTTTGTCACCCCGTATGGGTCATTTGGCAAGTTTGCAATAGACCCAGACCATCTGTCGGATTGGTCGACCAAAAACACAAAATTGGTCGACCAATATTCGAACTGCAACTTCTCCCGGCCAGGGCCTCTGCCCTGGCCGGGGCTTGGCCAATGCACGGCCAGGGCCTCTGCCTTGGCCGGCCAGGGGGCCTGCCCCCCTCGGCCAGGGCCGGCCAGGCCCTGGCCTCTGCCAGGGCCTGCCGGCCAGGCCACTGGCCGGGGCCAAGGCTCCTGCCCTGGCCTCGGCCAGGCCCTGGCCTGAGGCCAGGGCGCCGGCCCTGGCCTCTGCCAGGGCCGGCAGGCCGCTGGCCGGGGCCAGGGCTCCTGCCCTGGCCTCGGCCAGGCCCTGGCCTGAGGCCAGGGCGCCGGCCCTGGCCTCTGCCAGGGCCGGCCTGGCCCTGGCAGTGGCCAGGGCTCTGGCCCTGGCCTCTGCCAGGGCCGGCCTGGCCTCTGCCAGGGCCGGCCTGGCCCTGGCAGTGGCCAGGGCTCCGGCCCTGGCCTCTGCCAGGGCCGGCCTGGCCCTGGCAGTGGCCAGGGCTCCGGCCCTGGCCTCTGCCAGGGCGGCAGGCCGGCCAGGGCCGGCAGGCCCTTGGCCAAGGCCGGCCACTGCCGACCCGGCCTTGGCCGGCCACTGCCGGCCTGGCCATGGCCGGTCATGGCTTGGCCATGGCCGGTCATGGCTTGGCCATGGCCGGCCATGGTCAAGGCCTTTCGGCGTTGGCCGGCCATGGCCCCTTTGGCCATGGCCGGCCACCCCCTTTGAATGGGGTTGCCGCACTTTCTTCTCCCCCTTGATGGGGTGGTCGCCGGTGGTTATTGGCCGTAGCCAACCCCCTCCGCATGAGGAGAGGGGGTGCATGGCCTTCATGGCCCATTTGGCCATGGTGCACATGCACCAAATTTTCCTCTTACCCGATGGAAATAACTTCCATCATCTTCCTCGATGAAGCACCCGTTCGTCAAAGAAATTAGTTATCTCTTAATGGCCGTGTGCCAAAAATGAATAACGTACTACGTGAACGGTCGGTTCTTCCCGTCACGGAGAGTTCCTACCATATCCATAATGATAGGAGACCCTAACGTGAAAAGAACAACCGCTGCGTTCTCTCCGTCACGAAGCGTTCCTACTATATCCGTAATAGTAGGAGACCCATTCGTGAAAAAGACAACGACTCGTTCGTAGTTTCGACGGGGCGGTGGATTGACCGGGGCGAACCCATATGGCTCTGATACCATTGTAGGATCCTGTCCAAAACAGAGTTAGGATCGATAACATGAAGTTTAGACTTACGCTTGCGTACGCGGCACGGTAGTCTACGAACTTCGCCTTCGGATTCGCCACGACGGATCGAGTCTACTCACGAACGGAGTAAGGCTACTAATCCCACAATCTAAATCTCTATTTTAGATTAAGAACTTGGATGGAGGGAGAGGAAATATTTCTGCAGAGCTTCGCTATGAAGAAGATGCATGCATGAATTTCATGCAAAATGTGTAAGAAAAATGGCTACCCTTGGGTCTTATTTATAGCCCCCAAGGTAGTTATTTTAGGGTAAGTTGTTCCTTTGGAACAACTTAATTAAGGTGTACCATGATACATGGCACATTATAAGCTTAAGTTGTACCATATGCATGGTACAACATAGGCTTAAGATATTCCCCCTTTATTAGCCATATGTCGCATGCACTTATGCATATATAATGCGACTTTCCCGCTCATACAGAGATCCTCTCCGCAAGGGAACAGATTCCCTTTGCACATGACTTAGTGTGCGCGACGTTTGAGGTCTGTATTCCCTCGTACATCCCCCACAAGGGTGTACAAACGTCTTCCATATCCAACAGTAGATACATACGAGCCTTTTCTGCAATATACGGGCAATGTGGCACGATCAGAGCCAACGATCGATCGATCAGAGGACCACAAAAGAAGCTCACATGTGCAGCGGAATGGGTAATGCGGGGCAGCGTATGGGCCATTGATATCACATCGGACGGCTCACGATACCCCGCTGAAGCTAAGCGGATCAGTGCATCGCATGGACACTCGGTCAGTTCTTGACCGTCAGATCAAGATCTGACGGCCTAGATCGGCTCCGACTCATATTCGGAGAGGAACGCATATAGCGGCGACACGGCAGAATCAAGTCCGTTGATCTGATATCGAACGGTCGAGATGGGAAGGTGAAAGCGGGGTCGGATTTGTAAGCGAAGCGGGCACAAATCCGATAACACTGGACACATGACAGCTTGTGGGAAGATCCCGCCCTGATCAACGGCTCACATTTGCGTCGACAGATCGAAGCAGGTTTTACTCGAATTTTAAGCAGGTTATGAACCCGCTAAGGCCCCTAAACCCACAATGCTCATATATATATATATATATATATATATATATATATATATATATATATATATATATATATGCAAAAAATGTACCTAAGAACGTGCGCAGGTAGAATTACCTGCGCACGCCCCCGCTGTTCGGTATTTTCAAGTATTTTTTTTGAATTTTTTTTGCAGTACGTAGATATACTTATTATGAAGCTCCCCACAAAATTTCAGGTCAATCCAACACCGTTTGAGCCTCCGTTCATCTATTTCAAAAACGTTACGCAAAACTGTCCAAGGACAGTTTTGCGAAACGTTTTTGAAATCGATGAACGGAGGCTCAAACGGTGTTGGATTGACCCGAAATTTTGTGGGGAGCTTCATAATAAGTATATCTACGTACTGCAAAAAAATTCAAAAAAATACTTGGAAATGCCAAACGACAGGGGTGTTCGCTGGAATCTCTGCCTGTGCACGTGCGCAGGGACATTTGCCCATATATTTTTAGGGTTTTGGGGGTATTCTGGCATATTTGGGGCTCTAGGAGCCGTATTTGGCCGTGAAATTTGGAGGCCTTGGAGACATATGCAAGGAGCAATTGTTGAAGGAGTTTGAGGTTCAATTGGAGAGTTTTGGTGATATAATTCCTAGCTTTACTCTCGTATTTTGCATATTTAGCACGTATTTTGAGTATTGATGATGTATTTGTCAATGAATATTGATTCTCTTCTCTCCATGCGTGGCTAATACCCTCATGTACTGATTGTGATGTAGTTAGATCTTTGTAATCTTTGATTTTAATATCTTTTTGCCTTAATTTGCACGTTGTATCACGTATTTTACTAGTTTCTACACGTATTATTCAAGTATTATCGTTGTTGGTGTACTTGGATCGAATATGATATTTGCGGACTTATTCGTGGCGTGATCCTTGCGGACATTGACGTGACCCTTGCGGGTACATAAGCTTATTTTTCTCATGAAACTGGTACTTTATTCGATACTTAAGGCACTTTTCGATGTTCTTTTATCATTATATTTTCCGATGTTCTCATACCCTTGCGGGATGAAACGCTGAGTTATAGAAAAGATATTCACAATCATTGATGGCATAGACCCTAATGAAATCATGACCAACACATACTCTCCATATTGATACCTCAATATCGCCTTCCCCGTAGTTATCGTTGGATTTCTTTTTCGTATTAAAAACCCTTACACGGTTATTTTACCTTCAAAAGGTGGTTGTTTCTCGTCATATTAGTACTATTTATAAACTGAAATTTGTGGTTTTGCAGGTCAGTTGTCCCGTGGATACGATACCTGGACTCGCCAGGATTATTACTTGTTCGATCTCCTACACTTGGGAGTAGCGCTCACATCTTTTGAGACAAGTCAAGTTTTTGGCGCCGTTGCCGGGGACAACGGTATTTGTGAACCATAATTTCAGTTTATTCAGAGGAATATTCGGTGAGTTCTTTCCACCTTATAGTTTAGGACTTTTTATTTTCGCATCTTTGTTTTCTTTGAAAAACAAAAAAAACAAAAAAAATATGGATGGTGATGCATACTTTTCAAACTTTATTTCTGATTTGACTCGAATTCTACCAGTCTTCCGTGGTACGAATGATGAAAATCCTTATTTACACGTGCAAGAGTTTGAAAATATATGCCACCAATTGTTTCACGGGAAAAAGCTTGAGCACATTGAAAGACTATGTATTAAATATTTTCCGTATTCTTTAATAGACAATGCTATTTCTTGGTTTAATGCTTTACCTCATGACTCATTATTTCCTTGGTTATCTATTCAGGCTGACTTCCGTAAGAGATTCTTGCCTCCTTTCATGTGGCAAGCACAGAGGCAGCAGGGTATGAAGCAACAGATTGTGAACTTCATCCAAACTGATGGGGAGGCCTACCATCAGTCTTTGAGGAGGTTCAACGATTTAATGCTTCCGTGCCCACCCCATAGCTTCCATGATGACCATCTCCGGCAGATATTCTACACAAGATTACTCCCTTCTACGTAGGATTTCGTGCAGATGAGCTGCAATGGAGAATTCTTTTCATATACGACAGAGGATGCATGGTGGTACTTGCAAGACCTTGCAGTGCATGAGAGAACTACGCGATCTGCCGATCAATCACCTAGATATGAAGAAGATCGCTAGAGCATTCCTTTCACGGACACATTTCAGCAGGTCCAGGGACAGCCTGAGGAGTTACCTTGGAGTTATTACCGATGCGATCATATGGAGCATAAATAGAAAACATATGAGATGGAGCATTAGAACTACTTAGATGAGCATGAGGAGATGTCTGATGGGGTGCATGTGGACTATAAGGGTGACACGATGCATTTCCATTTTGACGTGATGAAGATGGGGTGGGGACAAGTGATGGCAAGAGTAAAATCACTGAACCTGAACCATGTCTTCCTTCAGATTCATCTCCCCCCACCTGAGGAGTATGAGTATATTGGATGGACTGCTACAGGTTATCACTACTATGAAGAGGAAGATATGAGCAAGGGAGAGAGCTTACAGACTACATTGGAGCCCGAGCCATACATCCTCACAGATGTGTTTCAGCAGCCACTTCCATCTCCTCCTGAAGCAAAGTATCAAATCAGGAATAGGGATCCTTTTCAGGGAAGTTCTTATGAATCCATACACTCTATTTCTGAATATCGATTTTCAATTCCAAATATTTTAGATTCAGATGGTCGTCAATTAGCTTTAATTTCATTTATTGTTTATGACGACCCATTATGGCAAGCTTTTATGGATAATCAAATTTGTCCATCTTTATTTGACACAACGTATCTCATGCAGAAAAAACATAGACACGTGAAGGAGATATGCAGGGTTGTGTCAATGCTTGACCATAAGGAGGTGAGTGGAGGAAGATTACTTGCCGAGGAGAGCAAGGAACAGAGGAGAGCAAGGAACAGATAGAACAACCTCCTCCATTAAAGATCCTTGATCCGCCATTTGACCACGATGTGTTCTTTCCATTAGCGTAGACTTTTTATATGCTTTTTAGGATGCTTTCTTTTGAATAAAATCGTACCATTTTCGACATTGAGAACAATGTCCATCTTTAGTTGGGGGGAGTGTATGAGACCTTAGGATTTTTTAAAATAAATCGAAAGAAAAGAATAAACCACCATTCTCATCATTCAAAACTCCTTCACATGTCACATTATCAGATGATTATGCATTGATCGAATTCTTGAAATTGTTTAAGGCTTGAATTAATTATTTTTCCTTCATGGAATTACTCGTTAATATACCTTTTATGAAAACTTTCAAGTGCCATGATTAATATCTCGAAATAGTTTGAATTTATTTCTTGCATGCTATTGTGATGCATAAGCTTAAGTATACACGATTTATTAGAATAGTCTTCAAGTTGAAGAGGAATTTGGCCTTTGTTATTAATGTTTATGTTCGATGAATGGGTGTTGAGTTGCTTACGAAAATATAATAATAATAATAATAATAATAATAATAAAAAATGCATCGTTTCCTTAAGTTTGTTAATTAGCCGGGTCTCCGTGCCTCAGGAAGCATTGGAGATTCGCATCGAAAGATGGATGAATGGGGAGTGCATTCAAAAAAGGAGAAAATAAAACTTAGATGATTCGAGTTATTAAGTTCGAGGGGCTCTTCTAAGCCTAATGCCCGAAGGTCGTCTGGCCTAGGATTCATTAACTGACAGCTCATTACATGGATCATTCTAAGTCGTCAAAAAAAGAGAAAAAA
>CM061140.1:17208479-17247005 GCA_030789695.1 Scilla litardierei
TGGAGAACAATTAGGCCCTGGTAACACCTTAAAGTCATTAGTTGATGATGTGACACTATAGTCATCATGAATTAAACATATTATTCTTATAAATTTATTTATTTTACCTTAGCCAATGATTTACAACGGTTCTATATCAATTACTTACGATGCTAATCTCTCATATCAGAGGAAACAAATCCCATCTTAACCATCACCTCCATTCGTACGATGAATTATACTCGGTGAATACCTACTAACAATTGAAGTGTCGTTGATCAATAAATGTTAAAGTATAGACATTCCATATCCAAGGATATATATCATGTGTCAATTCTTAAGACTAACGTTTACCATCCATTATGTAAGAGCTTCTATTGACAGTGAGAGTGTGTTACCATAGAGAAGCTTTACTGTAAGTTGTTATGTGAACTTGTTCTCCAACAAGCACATGTACACTACCTTATGATGCCTTTACATCGAATGGTTATGATACCATCCTTTACCATCTTCATAGTAAAGACCAGTGTACATTAGTCTATCTTCAATATTAATGTCATATCTTGCTATTCCAATAACTAGAAACATTCAAGATTATGCTTTAAGTGGTTGATTGAGCCTCGTTATCATATTATCATTATGCTCCTAAACTTATTGCGTAACCAAAAAATTTATCAGTGCAATTATTATATTTAATGCACCCAATAATCTATTAATATAATGCAATCATAGTGATAAAGATTATCAAATGGCATACTATCGTTTTGAATAAGATGTTATAATTATAATAATCATCTTAAGGGTACTTATTTCCTAGCAGTATGTCCATTATCAATTTCTATAATTAACTTAAGGGTATATATTTCCCAACACAACCCCACCACACACTCAAAAAACAAAAATAATCGCAATTTCATTCTTTTATTTTTGTATAATATAGAGTTAACAACTTTAATTAATTTAATAGTGTTAAAATCAATCTCTATAGTCAAAGCCATAGACTATATTTATATAGAGATATAGAGTAACCATTACAAAGAATACTAAGAGGCTTTACATTCATGGTTGGATGCCAAGGGTCTTGGATACCAAGGGTCTTGGATACCAAAGGTCCCAAGCCATTCATAACACTTCCCTTTATCCCTCCATCATTGTAAACTAGACATATGAATGCTTCAGGATTCATAGTGCTTATGAGTATTACGAGGGGCGGATACTTATGGATCTTGAATTAAAGAGCACAAGTCTCTTTGACTTTCCCTATTCTGTGGATATCATTAGGGGTGGATACTTCTGGATCCTAAGCTAATATGGTTGCATCGTTAAAACCTTTGGCTATGGAAAATCCAGTGGGAAAAACCATAGCAAAAGAAAAAGAGTACAACACAACATTTAACTCCCCCTGAGATATACAAGCTTTAGGCTTGTAGATCTCTTAGTTGTCTCATTCCAATCCATCTTACAAGTTTTCTAAAAGTACATTGGGATAGTGTTTTAATAAATAGATCTGCAAGGTTGTCACAAGATTGAATCTGCTGCACTACGACCTGTTTCTCTTCTTGTAGCTCATGCGTCCAAAAGAACTTGGGGGAGATATGCTTCGTCCTGTCACCCTTGATGTAACCAGCTTGTAGTTGAGCTCTGCAGGCTATATTGTCTTCAAATATAGTGGTTGGCTCAAGGTCGTCTTCAGGCTGGAAGTCTCTAGGATGGGTGAATGACTGAATGTAGAAAGATGCATTCTTTACTTGCTTCATGGATCGCCAGGAGCTCAGAGTGATTGGATGAGATTGCTGTCGTGGTCTGTTTCACAGATCTCGAAGAGATGGATGTCCATCCGTAGGTGAACATGAAACCAGTCTGTAACTTTTGGGTGTGGGGGTCAGACCTGTAACCTGCATCTGTATAACCAATAAAAGTGGAGGATACACCTTTCGGGAAGTATAATCAAATGTCAATAGACCCTTGGAGGTAGCGCAGAAGATGCTTAACTCCGTTTCAGTGGCGCTTTGTGGGCGCTACACTGTATTTGGCTAGTAGGTTCACTGCAAACGCTATATTGGGACACGTGCAGTTTGCCAGATAAAGAAGTGCTCCGATGGAACTTAGGAAAGGTACTTCAGGACCTAATATATCATCCACCTCTTCCAGCAGACGGAAGGGGTCTTTATGTACATCTAAAGATCTTACGGCCATTGGTGTACTCAATGGATGACATTTATCCATGTGGAAAATTTTCAGCAATTTCCGTGTATTTGTAGATTGATGTAACAGGATCCCATCGCTAAGGTGTTCAATCTATAAGCCAAGACAATACTTTGTTTTGCATATGTCATTCATTTCAAAAGCCTTTGTTAGGCTTTCAGATATCTCAGATATCTCTTCTGGAGATCCGATGAGATTAAGATCGTCTACGTAGACGGCGATTATTATAAATACTGTTCCCTTTGATCGTATAAAGATGCAAATGCAGACTTCATTTTTATGAATGCTTGTTGTACAAGGAACTCACTGAGTCTGTTATACCACATTCTTCCCGATTGTTTTAGACCATATAATGATATTTGTAGCTTAACAGAGTAGACGTCCCGAGGTCTATCTTTTATCTCTGTAGGCAGTTTAAAGCCATCTGGGAGTTTCATATAGATATCTTTATCTATATTTCCATATAGATATGCAGTCACAATTTCCTTGAGCTGATATTTAAGCCTTCTATAGCTGTTAAGCCTATAATAAATCAGAAAGTGATCGCATCCATGACCGGGTAATATGTTTCTTCATAATCTATCCCCGATCATTGGAAAAACCGCTGAGCTACAAGACGTGCTTTGTAGAATACGATCTGATTATTTTCATTTCTTTTTCTGACGAATATCCAATTGTATCCCACAGGTTTTACACCTTTTGGTGTTTGGACTACTAGTAAAAAAACTTTGCGTTTCAAGAGTGAGTCCAGCTCTACTCCTATTGTCTCGTACCATTTTGGCCAATCATCTCTGTGTTTACATTCACATAGAGAGTGTGGATCAATATCATCATTCGCATTCAGCGACGTGAATGGCAATATCGAACGCAAAGTCGTCATCGACAACAATGCTTTTTCTATCCAATACTGATATGTCCATATTTTACATCATTTTCATATCATATTTTCATCGCATTGCATGTCATCCCCGCGTCCAAATCCCACTTTTTACTGCGATTTTGGTATTTCTGATGATATTTCGAGTTTCGCAGTGTATTTTGAGTTTTCAGGGTTTTTGGAGCGATTTGGACCCCCGCCTGGGTTTGGACACATCCGACATGCCCATGAGCCTGCCGGCGGGGCTCTGGAGGAGTCCGCTACGTTCTCGAGTTGTTGGAGGAGAGAAAAAGGAGGAAGAGAAAAGAGAGGCAGACAGAGAGAGAGGCAGCAGCATTTCCCCAGGAAATGCTCGGCCCGAGCAGCTGCAGCTCGGGCCGAGCCATGACACGAGCTGCAAACCCGTCTGACTCGGGCCGAGCAGTTCATCTGCTCGGCCAGATGGTGCACCCCGAGCAGCACCCGAGTACACGCTGAGCAGCCGACCGAGTCGCCCATCCTGAGCCCGAGCGAGATGCGACGCAGGCCGAGTTCCTGACCGATCAGCTCCCACTCGGGCCGAGTCATATACTCAGCCGACGACACCTGGGGCATTTTTGGAAGTTTTGTGAATCGCGCAGATCGCGCGATTGGGGGCTGATGAAGCTCGCGATGCGGGCTCGGCTGAGGGGGGGGGGGGAGTTCAGAGTGCTTGTTTTTTTTGGAAGGAGATTAGAAAAGAGTTATGGAGAGCGATTTTTTGGAGGAGAATTTTTGGATTGATTTTTGTAGCAAATTCTGGATCGTTTATCGAAGACTATTGTTTTCTGCTTTCTCTAGCTTTGTTCTTCGCTCACTTTCATTGTAAGTAATTTTTAGCCCTAGTCTCTTTTGTTGCAAGAAATGTTTTCCTACGCAATTTCGATATTTTCGTGCGTCCCGACCACCATGAGTGAGTAGATTCCCTCTAGGGTCGATGGGTGAACCCTAGGATTTTAGGGGAAAATGTAGATCTGGATCCGTACATCGGATTGGGGATCTAGGGTTGTATTTCGGTAGATCCTACCGAATCCGTAGATAACCCGTACTGAGATCGTGCCCACGGTCTGTGGAATCAATGTGCTTAAGGGGTATCTAGGGATTCGAATAGGGAAATCGACGAATCCAATCAAGGCACGTGACCATGCCCGGCTCGTGCCTTGGAGGGGATCCGTCGATGAACTATATTGCTACGTCTAGGGCTACCGCCATTGCATCGACGAGAGCCACTGAAATACCCCGCAATTCCAACCCACGAGAGTGGTACGAATTGGGGGATTAATTCCCTAGCCCTAATGCGATGTGAGGAACCTATCCAACATCAACCCCAATGATCCTAGCGGCGATCCCTAAAGCCTTAGTTCCTCTTATTAAATTACAAAACAACAATCATCAACCCAACCCTTTTACTCCGACCGCTACCTTGCTTCTAGATTTAGAAATTGACTGAGTTTACCAAGGACACTATCACCGTCCCTGTGGGATTCGACTATCTTATATACTATAACTCGACACCGTCCACTTGCGGATTGAACCCGTAACCATAGCCTAGGAGCCTTATTACGCCTGGCAATCGTGACACCGCCAGGTGGATTCTAGGTGTAGATTGCGGGCGCATCAAATACCTCCCAAGTACACACATAATTTAATGATATTTCTCTAATATGTTCCTCTTCAGGGGAATTAAGGAGGGGAGAGGTATCTGGTCTGAGCTTAGTATCATATGGTGGTAGCGTCATAGTATCTCCAGGAGATTTTCTCTTTCGAGGAAATTTATCCTTGGAACCTGGTGGACGTCCTCTCTTTAATTGAGGTAGGCTGCTTCTGTAGTCGGTGGATTACATCCATTTTTTGGGTATGTCAATCCTAGCTGGTGTATTAGCAGTAGTGAACGATCTTCTGGTTGTCAGTAAATTTGTCTGGTAATAAGTGAACTGTGTTCTGTATGTGAAGAATCTTCAGGATCTCATCTTCACATTGATTAGTACGCGGATCAAAATGAGACAATGTTTTAGTGTGCCCATGAAATGGTCTCCGAAGATTCAGGCTTCTTAGAGGTAAAGCCTAATTTGGGAAAATTATTTTTGTCAAACTCATAGTCTTCAAGACGCGCTTTAAAGGCGTCACTTGTAAGGGGTTCTACATATATAATAATCGAGGGTGAATCAAACCCTACATAAATACCTAAGCACTAGACGACGCTGAGGACTCATTTTTGACTTCTGAGGTGGTGTTATGGGGATATAGACTTCGCACCCAAATACCCTCAAATGAGAGATATATGGTGGTGATCCATATGCAAGTTGCATTGGAGAATATAGATGACCTCCAGATGGTCTTATTCTTATTAACAATGCAGCATGCAGAATTGCATGTTCCTATGCATATATAGGCAACTGGGATTGCATTAACAATGGACGAGCAATCTATTGGAATCTCTTTATAAGATATTCTGCTTACCCGTTTTGGGTATGAATATGGGCAACTTGATGTTCAATTTCAATATTAGTTGCTTGTCAGTGGTCTTGAAAGACTAGTGATGTGAATTTCCCAGTATTATCCAGACAGATTTTCTTTATCTGGTTGTCTGGAAAATGTGCCAGCAACTTAATTATTTATGCAAGAAGCTTAGGAAAAGCTAAGATGTGGGTGGACAGTAGGCAGAAAAAAGACCATTTTGAAGATGCGTCTATGAGTACCAGAAAGTATTGAAATGGGCCACTTGAGGGGTGAATAGGCCCACAAATATCTCCATGTATTCTCTCCAGGAAGCTAGGAGACTCTATATCCACTTTTAGTTGGGGGTCTCGTTATTAATTTGCCCTTGTAACAAAGGGGACAAGGAAATTCACCCTTTTGAAGAATATTCATGTTCTTCAAATTATGTCCACGGGATTGGGTTATGATGCGGTGCATCATTACTGATCCAGGGTGACCAAGTCGATTATGCCAGAGTTGAAATTCTGGTGATTTGGGGCACTTCAGGTGCTCCGTTAGATTAGCTTCGATTGGTCGAATTTTTGTAATATAGAGACCCGATGGGAGTCCTTTAAAGCGTTCTAAGATGATTTTGACACCATCTTTTTGAATCGTTACATACAAAAATTCGTTACCATTTAGCTCGATAGTTTCTAGGTGATATCCATTTAAACAGATGTACTTGAAACTTAATAATATTCTATTCAAGGTTGGAGAGAATAATGCATCTTTTAATATAATCTGTGTATTATTAGGGAGTAGGAAGATTGCTTCCCCTGATCCTTCTATTATATTTGATGGTCTAGAGATTGTATTGACATGACCATCTTAATTATTAATGCTATTAAAATAGCTTTTATCACGAAGGATCGTGTGCGTAGATGCACTGTCCACTAAGCATTACAGTCCATCTATAAGAAAGAATGTAAAAATTTATAAGGGACAAATTTTATTTGAATAATAATACTGATAAGAACATGCTAGGAAAGCAAATACAATGCATAGAAAAGAAATGCTTCTAAATAAAAGATGTAATGCTAAAAGATAAAATGGCATCAATCTAGGAGGTCATCATTTTGGAAATCCTCGGTAGTGAATCGAGTTAGAGGCTGGATCTGTGGTCCACCAAATTTGTCTCAGCAGGACGCTTCATGCTTGCTTGATACAAATCTGAAGGTGGCGCGGAGTACGACAGATCCTGGACCAATGTCCAGTCATGCCACATCTGTGACATTTGTCTTCCCAGTCCTTTTTGGTAGTAGACGTCTGATCTGTGTTGTTCATTCTCCACGTAAACTTCTTCTTATTCCCCACATTATTGTTGTGTTGGGGAGGGCATCTTGTTTGTTGGGGAGGTCCTCTGGCCTGCTTCTTTGTTGGTTTCCCTTATTGAATCTGCCATTCTACTTGTTCTTCGACTTCTGGGAAGAAACTTTGTGGGCCTCAGGAGGATGAGCAGTGCTAGTAGAGCGTAAGTTATGAGTGTCAAGTATGAGGCCTCTGTTCTGCTCAGCCATAAGAAGGCAAGAAAGTAAGTCAGAGTATTTCATGAACTTTTGTTTACGATATTGTTGCATGAGGATAGCATCATTCTCATGAAAGGATGTGAATGTTTTTTCCAGCATGCGTGTCTCCGTGACTTCTTCACTACACAGCTTCAAGCATGAGGTGATGTTATGTAGAGCTGAGTTATACTCAGCTACGGACTTGAAGTCCTGAAGTTGGAGATTCTCCCAATCATAACGGGCTCGATAGAGGATTACATTTATTTGATGTTTGTACCTATCCTTTAGAGCAGTCCACAATTCATACGGATCTTCTACTGTTAGGTATTCGGCCTTCAGGTTCCGATCCATGTGTCGTCTGATATAGATTATGGCTTTCACCTTATCTATATCAGATACCATTGGAGTAGAAGTTGACACAGCCGTAGTTGAAGCAGCAGGTCCGTTAGCAGTTACTGTGATTGTGAGACTTTGGCCCTGAGAGCGTAAGTGGAACTTCAGGTCCAGTTGCCAACTCAAGTAGTTCTTTCCAGCAGCATCCAGAACTTCAAAATCGACAATCGCTATCTTAGCTATTATATCTAAGTATTTACATGAGCATGTATTAATTACTGATGTAAAATTAAAATTCATGTAGAAACAAGCATATTAACTAGTTGTGTGGATCAGCCAGTCACCACTAAAAGTCCAAAGTCCAGAAAACAGTCCGAAATATAAAAGCTCAAAATGAAAAGGTACAATTTGGAAACCCAGTGGGTCCCAGCTCCAACAAATTTGGCCTCCATCTATATGGAAAGTGAATCCGATCTTTGACTTTTACAATTTAAACCTTACTACATTTTCTCTCAAACTAGAAGAAAAAGCAGAAAATTAAAAGCGGTGAGAAACTGGCCGATCCAAAACCACAACGTAGTTGTAATAAACATCACATGCAGTTTAATATGCATTTTCAGGCATGAAAATATGCAACATCACAAGCATTTTAATGGAATAAATTATTATGTTTAAAAATTAATTGGACCATGTGGAAACGTCATTACCTATTAAGTAACTAACGACAGAGTGTTCTCAGAATCCTCATAATTATTAAACATGAAAAAATATAATAATTTAATCCAATATTAAAAGGCCTAGATGATGAAATTACACTTAGAATGAACCAAAAGATGAATATCGAGTAATTATTAAGATAAAAACCCAAAAATAATTATTTACACACCCTGATTTTTTCTGAATTTTTTTAATATTTTTCAGATTATTTCCTAATTTTTGGGAATTTTCTGATTTTAGGATTATATATTTATTAAATTAATTAAAAACAAATTAATTAATATAATTTTTTTAATTTTGGGCATGAGTCCGATCGATGTAGGTTTGGGCTTCTAGCCCAACTGAATAATTTTTTTAAAAAATAGGCTGAAGCCCATTGGGGGGTGAAGCCAGGCGGCTTCGCTGTGGGTAGAGACGTGCCAGTTGGGCGCCGCTTCAGGCGGCATTGCTTCGATCGATCATATCGATGTTGCACCGATAGACGACATCAACCGACGCAGGTGGTCGTCGAGACATCATCGACATCGACCGCTGCATGGAAAGGCCGGCAGTTTACATAAGGGATTCATGCTTCCGTCGTGGTCGGCCATGGTCGCTTCGGGCGACCGGTAGCGTCGGCTACATGGCGCATGTAAAATGATCAGGCGCCGCTGCAGGCGGTGCAGATTCAGTCGCTGGCGGCCCCGATCCGGTCGGACGTCGACGATTTCGGTCGGGCATCGAAGATTCGGCAGAAGGTCACCGTTCGATGCTAGTTTAGGCATGGCTTCAGGCCATTTCATGGAGAGGCTTCCAGTCGGTTGCCACTGCTGGTGGTGCCGATCCAGGCGGCCAGCCCGACTTTAGGCCGGGCAGGTGCCGATACCGTGGAATGGCCGGCTTCAGTTCGACCGGGCGCCGACGATAAGTTTCGCAAAAGTCAGAGGATATCAGAGGGGATTTTGGGGAAAAAATCGAAGTTTTAATTAAAAATCGATTTTTAATTGATTTTTATATTTAATCAATAATTTAATCTAGTTTTGGTCCAAACTATACAGATCTAAATTATATGATAAAAATAATAAGTTTAGATCTAAAAAAATGAGCAATGTACCTTTAAATTCGTTAATCTAGGGAAGGTCATCTGAAGAAAACGATCCGAAGCAAATAAACTGATCCTGGTCCTTACGAAGTTTGCAAAAGCACGGCAGAAAAAAATCGATCTTGCTCAGATTTTTGGTAGAAACTATCGTGCTTGATAACATGTTAAGAATCAATCTCTATGGTCAAAGCCATAGATTATATTTATTTAGAAATATAGAGTAACCATTACAAAGAATACTAAGGGGCTTTACGTTCATGACTGGATAGCAAAGGTCTGGGATACCAAAGGTCCCAAGTTATGAATAGAAGAATGATTAATGTGCCCTTAATTTTTCTAAAATTTCTATTTTCTCCTTTTTTTCTTGTTCATCCTTATTTCCCATTTTCTCGGCATACTTGAGAAATATGCAATTTCTATTATGTTTTTAGGAAATGGTGAGCGAATGCGCTTCTCGCATTTCATTAATACGATTTTAATGAAACATAGTTATAATACAAAATAGCCAACATAATATAAACTAGTTAAATAACAAAAACATAGCTGGCTATAAAGCACCACTCTGACAACCAAAAGGTTAGAGTATGCTTATTTACTGTGATATTACAACGTAAAAATAAAGATGTTCTCCATAAATGATATCATTATGAGAAGCAAGGATGGTGGGACATATGTGATGCTAGACTTATTTCGATCCTTTGTAATGGAAGCGTCCAGATCAACTAATAGAGGGTGATAAACATTGAGGGTTGTACTTCTATGCTTCATCAGAATAGTTTTAGCCCATGAGTGGAAGGGTCCCGTCATAGAGTGCAAAATTTACAGATGGATATTATGTGAGTTATGAAAAAATCTAATAATTTCTACGTCTCTAGACAGTCCAAACCAAGGCATCATCCATCATGTCAAAACACACAATATCTTTATTTAGATAGAAAGGTCATGTTGGCAACCAAATCTTCCTAAAAATGGACAAGTACGATATTAACATATCAAAGGATCTAATCATACAATGTTTGCAAGAACTGAAATATAAAAGGTGTTGTTGGATATTGGTTTACACCAATATGTGATTCGATGATGAACAAAAAAATTGCTTTAACTAATATGGTTTTGTGCAGATATAGGAAATACGTGATGAGGTGTCAAAAGCTCTAGAATGGATTTAATATGATACGCCAAGAACATGAATGATCGTCAACATCAATCATACTAAAATTATTGTAATTAGTTTGCATTGATGTATCATTCGGTTCTTTACATATGATGTTAAAGTCTTGAAGACACACTCACACACATCCAACTATATGTTTAAGACTTAGAATATTCATGAACTCAAACTAACTCAAACTATATCAAAATCCCTTGATTCTAGGCTTTTAAGTGCTTTCATATGTTAATTAGTCTTTTAATAACATATACTAGTCGACCAATGTATCTATGTTGTAAACGGATGTTGACGAGAGTTTGTATCAGGATTACATTTTATCCATAGGATAAGATCATATCTATTGTAACCATATCCATGTACGCTCTTCCCCCTACTATAAATAAAGGACTGGGGTCTCCCCCCCCAGATTTGATGCTTTACAACACATTATCAACACAAGCCTCTAAATTTTTTCCACAAAAATCCGATCTTGCGAAAGCGAGAAGAAGGCGGTAGATCCACGCGTGGGGCTTCGTCTACCACATACGGGCGTCGTTTTCCACGCGTAGTCTTCATCAACCGTCGCTAGATCTGGAGGATGGATCTAGAAGTACTATCCTTAAAATTTTTATTTTTAATCATGATCATGATTCTATTATCCATCGATCTCGCAAGATCGGATTGGAAATTGGGTTGATAGTCTATAAAACGACGATTTTTAATCGTCGACGCATGTTTTCATATCATCAATATCATATATTTAGATGGTATAATGAATCAAATCAAGAAAAAAAATATAATATGTCCCTGCCCACGGCATCGTCTGTGGCTTTGTCGCCGGCCGCCGTGGGCCACCATATGTCCACCCCGAAGGTGGTTCGACCTCCCTCGCTTCGCCCCGAAGGCGAAGTCGGCCCACTCAGCCCTGCCATCGTGGCGGGCGGCCCCCCATCAGCCCCGCCATCACGGCGACCGGGCCCCCCGGCCCAGCCATCGCGGCGGGCGGACCCCCATGACGCGTGTTCATATTTCATATTTTGTATACGCTTTTCATCATGTTTTCATATGCATTTCATCTCATTCCATGTTGTATATATATCACATTTTGGTTCATATTGACTATTGGATGTATTGCTTGTATTTCAGGTAAATATCGGCATTTTGGTGTCTTCTGGAGTCAACCTTGCATGTCGGGACCAAGGCGCGCTTATACGGCGAAGATCCAATGGCCAAAGACGAGGATTTGATGATTTGGTGCTTCAACCGATCGGGTGGATAGACCACCCGATCGGTTCGTGCACACATATCCGACCCAGACAGAAGCAGCAGTGAAGAAGAGCCCACCCGATCGGTTCAGCGACCGGGTGGTGGTGACAGTGTTCTCTGTCTTTTGGAGCTGAATTCCAACCGATCAGGTGAAAACTCACCTGATCGGTTCATCTGTAGCCAAAATTTCCCAACTCATGACCCGATGTACCACCCGATCCGTTCAATGATCGGGTAGCCCTGTTTTAGCAGTTTTATTGGGTTTTTGGACCTGAACCGTTAGGGTTTTGATGTGGCTTATAAATATAAGTGTGGGCACGACTTGGAGAGGGTTCTGCTCCTATTTTTCAGCAGTTTTCTTCCCCCTTTATGGGATCTTTAGGTTAGGTTAGATTAGAGCTTCCACTTCAATAAGTCTTGTAATGGATTGATGATTCAATGGCAAGATAAGTATTTCTTTTCCTATTTCTATTGTTTGGTGTTATTTTTATTGTTCTTGATTGTGAATGTTTGTTTGTCCATTTTATTGCTTTCTATCATGTTATTCACCATTGAGTAGTGTTTGATGAACCCTAATATGTGTTAGAGTAGGATCGATGCTTGGGATTTTACATTTGACTTGATTGCATGGCAAGTGTTTGATGGAATGTGTCAATGTGGATTTCTAGCAATCTGAGTTCAATTCGTACGGTAATACACTAGATGTGTTGGGGGTTGGGGTCCAGATGCTTGTCCTGTCAAGATTCGTTTCGATGTATTGTTAGAAATCACATTTGACCAAGTTGGCCATTAGGGTTACGCGGGGGCGTTTTATTGTCATTGACGGGAGAAAGACCGCCTCTGACCATCGGGCCAAGGAGAAATAAAATTGGCGTTTGATCCCCTAGCCACAGCTCACGCCCATAGCGTTGACATCGAGTCCTCACGTGTGGGAATGGCTTGGATGAAATGTTGGGAGTTATCATTGTGGCCTTCATGCTCCCGGTTGCGGTTGGTGTTAATGGACATGAGAATGCCCACCGTCCGGAACTGGGTAGACTTAGCGCATCATCCTGGGAATCGATCGGAATATCGGGTCCATGGGGCACTAGGTACCACCTTTTGGGGAATGTCTCACCCTGTGTCAAGTCGAATACCAAGTGTCATGAGTGCTCTAGACCGTGTTAACGGGGATTCATTTTTTTATTTATTTCTTTTATTTCTTTACTACTCACCCTTATTATCAGCGTAGTTCTCACATAACCTAGGTGAGGCTAGTAGCCAATCAAGCCATCCACCTCCCTGTGTTTGATAAACCCGCACCCTATACTAACCGTGCACTTGCGGTAAAACGACACCGCGCCCAAACCGTAAACGGGGCGCCGGTCACCCCTCAACCCCGCCATCGCGACGAGTGGCCCCCTGTCCCGCCATCGCGGCAGACGCCCTCCCTCAATCCTACCTCATGACGGGCATTACCCTCAGCCTCACCTCACGGCAGGTGACACCCTAGGCACCGCCTTACGACGGCCAAATATTTCCCATCGGGGTCACGGGGATGGCTGCGACGAGGATACTCCCATGGGCCTTCGGGCCCAAAATGCTTTTTAAAAAACTAGCATCAGCTTGCCGCTGTGGGGCTGAAGCCCGTAGCACAAGCTGCGGGCCTGAAGCTCGCAGCACAAGTTGCGGGCTCAGGCCCACGAACAAAAAATGGGGAATTGGCTGCGGGCCTGAAGCCTGAAGCCACGCTGTGGGCCTCAGGCCAAGTTTTAAGGGTAAAGAAAAAAGGTGTGGGTGAAAGTGATTAGGGAATCCAAATAATGGGTATTCTATGCCCTAAAAATTTCAAAAAAATTTGTAATAATCGAGGGTTAAAATGGAAACTTTGAGGGAACATTTGGGGACCTATGTGGCTTTATGGAGGGGAAAATTTTGGGTACTTAAGGGGATTATGTGGGATTATAAAAAGGAAATCTTTTTCCTTTGACAATGAATAAATAAGTAATTTAGGCATCATTCAAATTTATTTGAACTAGCCTATAATGCACAACGAATTGCATATTATGATTTTTTAGGATTATACTTATATGCATTGCATCACATTTTATGGCTCATTTTCTGGGATAAACTTATGCTAAGTTGTGTGACATTAACTTAATAAGTATAAAGATCATGCGACCGCTCTGACGTTAGTCACATAACCTAAAGGTGTATAACATAGCCCCGTGGTCTGAATAATTATTAAATATTTTAATTGTTATGTTTATCCTATTCTGAATCTGTGATGTCTTTGATGTGTTATGAAAATGTTGAATGCGAACAAATGGTCGACTACTTGGTGAACATTGATCGACTAGTTTGGTAATATCAAGAAAAGTTGTTGCTCTCTGTAAATACTGGTCGAACACACTTCATGACCTGGTCGACCAAAGTGTAACCATTAGTCGACTAGTTTCATAACTCTGGTTGACTGCTTTTCTGACATTACACTAGTCTATTTCAAACACAACTACTTGACTGGGGTGTCAGTCGACTAGTTTGCCTGAAAACAGAAATATGGGCGTAAAAGCCTAGAAAAACTCTTTCAAAATAATTATAAAATATTTTTAAAATATTTAGAATGTTTTCCTTAGTGTGTGAACGCTTCAACAAAGACTTTAACAATCTATCAAGACTAAAATCAAATTTATATCAAAATAAAGATATTACATACAACTCGCTGATGCAATCTTGAAGTTCATCCACTTGTATTAGTTGCGTTGAGTTACATTGTCTCTGTTAACTCCATACTTCCTTTATTTGCATGTTTGCTCATCATCTACGCATCTACACTCATGAAATCATTAGTATCCAATATGATTGCTCATGATCAAAACTTATATTTGGTGACTCAATATTCGACAAATAAAACCCTTGATTTCTCATCACTATGTTAGGCCAAAAGAAAAGAATTTTTTTTCCAAATTATGATCTTCCAATCTCTCATCTTATAGAAAGAATCCAACTCCTTAACCATTGTTAGATACACACACATGTAATATCAAGTTTATAGGAGAGTTGTATTTCATTTCTCTTCAAAGATTTTCGTACAAGTTGTTGAGAGGTGTAATCTTGCTCTCTTGTCTTAGAGTGGTTCCAATATTTCGTTATTAAGATTGAGGTGTGCAATTAACAGGGGTGTTTGTCAAGTTGCATGATTTTTCTCTTACGGGTTTGTAAGAGAGTTATAGTGGAAAATCTCAAGCTGAGTGTTTTGGAATTGGAGTAGGTCAGGGAGACCAAACCAGCATAAAACTCTAGTGTTTGTGATTGATTTTTTTGGTTTGCATTGTCCCTATTCTTTTATTACATTGCAATACTCTTTTATGTAATTACAGTCGCACATTATTTCACTCATTATTTTTCTTGCTGCATATCACTGTAAATTGGTTATTAAATATATTAATTGGTAACTCTTTTGATATCATTTCAGGTTAATTTTAGAAGACTCTATTCACCTCCATCTAGTATCTCTTTGTCCATCCCAGGGCCTAACATGTATTTTACCGTCTCTTTTCCCTTACCCCAAAATGGGCAATGATTTAAGCCAACTCAATTTTATTTCATCAGGTTGTTCTAGTTGGATTCGAATTTTGTTTGGCTAGCCAAGTAAATATCTAAACTTTTGAAGGGCCTTTTATTCTCTAAATCTGACTAGCCATAGGACAATGATAACCCTTAATGATGAGAAAGAATTAAACTGATTTGGTAGAAAATACCATACTCTTATCACATCACTCGACAAATTCATCCTTCTTGCAAGTGGTTGATCGAATAACTTTTTAGTACTTGATGAGTCCAACTTTATCTCGTTTTCAGCTGTGAGTAATAACAGTAAAAAACGATATCAATATTTACATTGTTTCTACATAGAAGCAATAGAAGAATTGTCATTAGGACCACACCAAACAAATTAGGAAAATGGATATCAAAGAGATGTGCTCGCACCAAATGTGCTTCCAAAGATTAGATGAAGAACAATTGCCTATCTTGGTTGAGGTTCCAAGAAGGAAGGCCTCTCTAACCAGAGATATGCCTATAAAAAACTTTAAATATTAGATGAATCTCTTTTTTAAAATCTAATCCCATTGAACTTCCCTTATTTTTCCATAAGTTAACTGTGTGATTGATGATTCTTGCCATTCCACCACCATTTGGATGTTAGCTTCAAGTGGTTCCTAAGTTGTTGTAACATACCATATTGCAAAGTAGAAGACGATGTGAATAATTTTTAGAGTCTGTAAAATTTTAGCAATGCTAAGTTGTAAATCTGAAAAATTAATTTTTAAGTTTTGTTATTGAGAAAAAACTGCAACCTTTTATGGATTGATTATTATTGTTCAAATGTCTAACCTTTGTAGTTTAAATTTGGATATTGAAATGTTGTTGCTGGGGAAGTGTTTTTGCATGTTTGTGATTTGCAATTTCTCAAATTTAAAAGATTAGCTTGAGTTTTTCGATTAAGAATAATCATAAATGAAAAAGCATTCATTTCGATATGTTTCTTTTAGGATTCTCATGTTATTTCTTCTCTAAGGAAAATTTTAAGTAAAAAACAGAAAATATCTCAGACTCAAAGCCTATAGTAAGAGAAGTGGTATGAGATGAAAGTATTTTTGTCTGAAAAATGTAGGGGACCTCAAACGAATCAAAACGATGGATGCGTCAGAAAAAGAATAACCAGGAGGATGAATTGATGTGAAATTTTTTTGGGTGATTATTTGACTTATAAGTCATAAGTTAGAGGAGTATTCTGAAAATTAGCAAAATCTCATATGATTGATTTTGCTTAAGCTACAGTTAGTTCTAACTTTTGGGGGTACCTACAGTTTAATAAACTGTGTCTTTTGGATCTAAGGAATTTTATTGCAGAAAAAATACAATTAAAAAAATTTAATTCTAGAAACAGACACGCACTTAGCAAAGAGTAGAAGCATTGAAATGATTCATCTTGAAACAAAACATATATGAGGATTATACTACTGGCTCAAGATTAGAGTTTTGAGCGGCCAATAGCGTTATTGTTCTTAGAGTTGTAGTTTAATTTTTATTTCCAGGTTTACTTAGTTATGTACAATTGTTAGGCCCATGCACATGAATCATGATTAGTATAACTTGAAGCTCTTATATATGTGTAGCACCCTATATGGTGTGGGTGTGGGCGTGGGTGAGAGAGAGAGAGGTGTGTAACCCTATATGCTAAGAGTATAGTTTCGTATTGATTAAGTGATAAGAGGAGCTTTGGGGTGTGTGTATGTGTGTGTGTAAGAGAACATAAATGAATTCAAGAATTAATTGCGACTAGAATTAGGTCAGAGTAAGAATATAAGTTGAGCTAAATTTATCATCGTGATCATTGGAATGAGGGTTAGGGAGGAAATATGGCTATTGGTAAAACGTTCCTACTCGAGGCGTTACAGATATCATCAAAGCCTAATACAAGCTGGAAGATTATAGAACCAAATGCCATATGAAGCCAAGTGTTGCACATAGTAAAAACGCCTTGTCATATAGAGATAGATCGCATGTGAACTTGAGACTTGTTTCTGATAAAATGTTCATCCGATTCTATTATTAGAAACCCAATCTTATTAATAGTGACACCGTGTAGAACTATGGCGTGCTACGAGAGTTACGGTGGTAGTATGAAAACAATGGCTTTGTGTCTAGAGGTGATAATTGATTGACAATAAAATTATGCACAAAGCAATATATCTTACCTTATGGGAATTTAATGTTCAGACTAGACTTGTATGGATCCAAGGATTGAACAAAACTAAACTTTTAGAAAGCACTCGCGACATAATTAAGAAATCTAAAAATTTAACCAATCTAAAGATTCTATGTTAATGGTCAATTTTGAAACTTTCTGCATCCCTTTGTCAGTTCAATTATATTAGTCCCATTAGCTAGTTAGTTGATAATGAGATAAAAGAAACATAAGCATGCATTGAGCATAATAGGATAGTAATGAAGGTTGACCAAGTTTAAGGTTCCGTCAAACTCTCTCAAACAAATTATCAGCAATTTGCACGTACAGAACTTGTGCTACAGTGAACTGCGAGAAGGGCAACAGGTTTCTTCTATGTGCCAAGTATAGGGAAAGATCAAAAACAAGAAAAGAAAACTTGATGGGTTTTCATTCAGCAAACAAAATCTGTGAAGGATTTGGAGAGATCCCTGAAAGTATTTTGAAAAGATATATCAGTGATCTTGTGATATATTTGGTTTATTTGCAGTATGTATGATCTGTCTAAAGTTTGCTCCGGTTGCTGCAGGACTTTTTTATAGTATAATATAGAGCAAATAGGTTTTTCCCCCCCTTGTCATCTCCCCCCATCTCTCTTGCATCCAGTTTCTAAAATTCGAAATGAAGTAAATTTTGAGAGATGAGAGAGTAAAGCGTTGCACACGAGAAGAAAAAAAGGCAAAGAGGAAGAGAAGAGAAACAGGAACCCTAACTAAGCTTAAGCCCATAAATAGCCTTTTTTTTTGCCAGGTTCTAGGGGGGCTACTCTACTCCTCTTTTTTGTCGATTGTGAGCAAAGTTGCACAAGAGAAGAAAGGGCAAAGATGACGGAACGAGACGAAGAAGCCCTAAACACTTAATTGCATATGTAGGTCAACACCCCAATTTATGCACTAAATGATATTCATTGGACTTCACCCACAGATAAAGTAGATGAAAAAGCAAGGGAAATAAAGAAAATCCATCATACAACATTGAACACCACGACATAACTTTTACTGCATATTTTCTACTTGCCAATAATTTATGGAAATAGGTGCAAATAGCATGAAATTCCAAAGTGAAAAAATTAACTTTACTTAAAAGTGACCTCTACCTCCTCAGCTCTCCCACCCTAAAATGTATAAAAATACCAAATTTTTTCCCACAACTAGCAAAACGACCAAGATCTAAGAAAAAGACCCATCATTTTTAATAGCACCATAATATTCTCCTTAGATTTGTTGCCATGTACTAAAAAGAAGAATGATCAATAATAGCGTCAACAAACCAATATTGTTAATTATTATCCCTTAATTAATTAACCTGGTAATTTCACCTGTTATACGAGTACTCATAGAGTCGGCCACGGCTGGGTGAGACGATGATCGCAACCTCGGCATTGCAGAGGACGGAGAGCTCGTAGGCCTTCTTCAGGAGCCCATTCCTCCTCTTGCAGAAAGTCACTTGGCGGTTCGTCGTGTTCTCGATCCTCTTGATCTCAATCTTTCCCCTTCCCATCTCTCTTCCACTGATCCTGATACGGCAAAATCAAAATTTAATTTATTATACAGGTCATTAAATTTGAAGCCTTTAATCAGCTGATGATATCTCACATGTTTATATGCGCACAGTGATGTGAGATTAATTCAACTATGAATTACACCATCTATATATAGCTAATTATTTAAAAGTATATTTTGTTTCATTCATAACACATAGACTCCATCAAAAAAATTAATAGTAAATTCATAAATAATTTAAGACAGCAGACCAAAGAAATTAAATTTTAAAGATTTATATCCCACAACCTCTCACAGACCACGGTCGATCATTTGTTGAAATTTTGATTGCTTCAAGCTTAGATCTAAATAAAGATAGAACAACATCCAGCTGGTACGAACAGATTAACCTTAGAAAAATTCAATATATCAACATCCAAATTCCATGCAGCAAAAAAAAAAGTAAAATATGATTAACATCAACCTAACTCAACGGAGAAATTAAACGCAATAAGAACATGAATATTTAGAAAGGAACAGAAAATGAAAAAGAATTTGCTGATAAAAGAAAGCTTTAATTTGAGTCCAAATGTTTGAAGATTAGAACGGATGAATTTGCTTACCGAAAACGAAAACCTACGAGTTTTCTTGAAACGAAGCCAACTTCAAGATCGAATCGTCTTTTCTTTTCTTTTCTTTTTCCCCTTGTCTAATTAGGGCTTTTAAGCAAATAGAGCTCCATTGTTTTTTTCCCCAGCTGTGAGAGAGAGAGAGGGAGAGGAGGAGGTCCAGAGGAGGAGGAGGTAGGAATTTGGAGAACAAGAGGGAAAAACAAAAAGCACAGACAGTGCATGAGGGAGCAGTTGGCTTGCCCCTTTTTAACGAGGGACGTACGGCGGTCTGTTGTCCCTCCGGAACTCACCTTTTACCCTCAAAAGCGTGTCTACCTTTATCTCTCCCTTCATCTTCTAAATTGCGGGAAGACCAATATCATATTATTAAACTAAAAGTAACCCGTGCCCATATTTCTTGGCGCAAAAAAAAACCAGGTGAATAGATTAAGGTGCACGCGTACAACTGAAAAGGATGTGAGAAATATGTGTGTGTCTGTATCGTCAGAGGTAAAAGAGCTACAAATTCCAATGATAAACATATAAATACGGACGGTTCAAAGGGAGGAAACATGCCAATGGCAACCCTGTAAATAGAATGTGACCTGTTACGACTGATTTGGACCGGCCCAAGTTACAACGGCTCACGGTCCTACCTCAAAGGGGACACCGACTAGAGAAGACGGGCCCGCCCGGAAAGGCCCACGGACGGGCTGAAGGCCCGGCCACTCCACCCTCGGGGCACCCGACTAGCCCCCATTGAGCCCGATTAACCGCTTCTCGGAATCCGCGATCCCATAATGGCCATCAACGGACCCATTAAGAGGCCACCCCTCCACTACGCACGAGTGGGAGGATGCGGAGGCGGATCGTGGGGACGTAAGAGGAGGCGGGACGTGGGGCAGTCATGGAGGACCCTATAAGGGAAGGCCAGGACGACGAAGACAGGGATCGAGACTCAAGCAATCAACAGAGAGGTACTCCATCAACGACCTAGGCATTCGCCACCCCATTTCCTTCCTCCCCCAAACTCGCGCCGCCTGGGTTGACGTTCCGGCTTCCTTACAAGCCGGACCTCCCCCGCCGAGTATCCTTTCAGACCTTGATCTGACTTAGGCATCGGAGGGGATTCGACCGGAACCTAGGTCCGGCCTCCCTGACGAGTTTCCTCATCTGTTCAGGAAGAAGATATCCGAGGCGCCGTGGCTACCCCTCAGCGTCGGTCGGCTACCCCCATCGCAGTCGTCAGGTGGACGGCTGCTCAAGCACCAACCCACTTGCGAGGCGCCGAGGCTACCCCTCGTCGTGGATCCGACCGAGGCCGAGCGCGACCCAGCCGAGGCCGAGCGCGATCCGCCGATCCGAGGCTTCCCTTCAGCTCTCTCACGCCGAGAACAAGTGGGCTCGGCGATACCAAGGGACCCCCCAAGTCGGCCCCTTGACCACGTTGACCACACAGACGACGGTCAACGAACTGTGGTGAGAAAACACCCGTAAACATCTGGCGCCGTCTGTGGGAAACGTACAACACCCACGAAAAACAACCACACCGACAATGACACGGCTCCGCCCCCCGCGGCGGAGAAGAGGAGCGGCCCCGGCGCTGTGGCAGGCGGAGCGAGGACGTGCCTCCTGGGCACGCGAACCGGGCGGCGAGCTTGGATCGTGCAGAGGATAGTGTTGAGGAGACAGGCGGCCGACCGATAGCTTCCCGGGGCAGTAGGATCGGGAGAACACGGGAAAAGCCGGGATCGAGTGAAGCGCTGGTGGTATCCCTGATCTTAGATACCTCCGTGGTGCGGCGGCTGCTGGTCGACACCGGCAGCTCGTGCGACATCCTCTTCACATCGACTTTGGAGAGGATGGGGCTGCGTGGCGGAGACTTGGAGCCATGCACGGGGCCCGTGGTGGGTTTCACGGGACACTCCGCACCTATCATCGGGGCGATCCACTTCCCGGTCACGCTTGGGGAATCACCCGATTCGGTGACGCTGACGGTGGAATTCATTGTGCTAAAGGTCGGCTCGGCATACAATGGGATCATCGACCGCCCCCTCCTCAACGCTATCGATGCGGTGGTCTCGACGCTCCACTAGACTATCAGGTTTCAGACCCCAAAGGGGGTCGGGCAAATCAACGGCGATACGGAGGGAGAGAAGATCTGCTACCACCTGACAGACGAGAGGATCGTCGGAGGGCTTGGCGATCCAATGGCCTCACTCGACCTGAGGCATGGACCGAGACCCACCCCTGCGGAAGAACAAGAGCAGATCCCCGTCACAAACGTCGAGGGGAGATTCGTCTCCATTGGGTCAGGGCTGAATCCTGACTCGAAACGCAAGCTGGTTGAATGCCTGGAGGCTAACCTAGACGTCTTTGCGTGGTCGGCCAAGGACATGCCTGGCGTTGATCCCCGGGTGATCGTTCATCGATTGAACGCCGACCCCAACTTCAGACCCGTCCGCCAGAAGAAGCGGAACCTAGGTGGCGAAAAGATGAAGGCAGCCTCTGATGAAGTAGAACGACTCCTCGACGCCGGTTTCATCCGAGAAGTCTGGTATCCCAAATGGCTATCCAACGTGGTAATGGTCAAAAAACCCAACGGGAAGTGGCGAATGTGTGTGGATTTTAGCGACATCAACAAAGCCTGTCCCAAGGATAGCTACCCGCTGCCGCGGATCGACCACCTCGTAGACAGCGCCTCGGGATACGAGATGCTCAGCTTCATGGATGCCTACTCTGGGTACAACCAGGTCCAGATGGATCCTGATGATGAAGAGATGACGGCTTTCACGACGGACCGGGGGACCTTCTGCTACAAGAAAATGCCCTTCGGATTGAAGAACGCGGGGGCAACCTACCAAAGAATGGTCAACAAGGTGTTCGACTCCCAGATAGGAAGAAACCTGGAGATCTACGTCGACGACATGCTGGTGAAATCAAAGGATCCTGCTGACCATATCGCCGACCTAAGGGAAACCTTCGAACGGCTACGAAAGTACAATATTCGGCTCAATCCCGCGAAGTGCACGTTCAGGGTAAGATCCGGCAAGTTCCTAGGATTCATGATCACCAATCGCGGGATCGAGGCCAACCCCGACAAAATCGAGGCACTGATCAACATGCGGGAGCCGACAACCATCAAGGAGCTGCAGAAGTTGAATGGCCGCATCGCCGCTCTCGGGCGATTTCTGTCCCGGTCGGCGGAAAGATCTCTCCTGTTCTTCAAAACTCTGAGGAAGGCCATCGCCGCGCCAGCCGACGAGAGAAAGACGATACCGTGGGATGAGGACTGCTCCCGTGCATTTGCCGATCTCAAAGAGTACCTCCGCAACCCACCACTCCTCTCCAAGCCACGAGAGGGGGAGACGTTGAGCCTCTACTTGGCCTGCACGATGGAAGCGGTGAGCTCGGTGTTGATCCGGGAGGACGACGGGGTGCAGAGGTCGGTATACTACACCAGTCGTGTCTTGAAAGACGCGGAGGGGCGGTACACTGTAATGCCCTACCAGCTACTGCACAAGTACTAGAGGGGGGGTGAATAGTACTTTAAAATAATAAGGCGTATAATTCCAAATTAAATTGCACACAACTACCAAATCAATTTGCGGAAGCTTAAATTGAATGACAACAATGAAATTAACAATGCTAACAAACGATGTTAATGGGTTCGGATCCACCCAAGTCTCCCCGACTTGTTCCCGGTGATCCTACGTCCCAACCACCCGGATCCCCTCCGGATACTTGAGTTAGAAACCCTAACTCAAGATTTCCACTATGAATATCTTGTGAAAAACCTTCACAAGATCAAATCATACATGCAATGGCAAAGTGAATCCCACAACCCGGGATCACAATCTTCTCTCACAACCGAGAGAGCCAATAAGCAATATAAAAGAGTTTAAATGAAATAAATACTCTTACCACAAAATCCTATACCTTGAGTTTTTCTTACCCAATAGGTGGAATGAAGGATTTGAGGAAGGTGAAGTTACCAAAACCTAGCACCAAGGAAATGACCAGCAATGGGTGCCTAGGGTTGATTTGGAAACTTGAATCAAGCAATAGCTTGAAGAGCTCACCAAGAACAAGCTTCTCTCTAGATCTAGAAATGAGAGAGAATGGGTTTCTTGTGAGGAAGAGAGCTTTTGATTTGAGGGAGTATAGCTATCTCTTTTGATCTCAATGAATCTCTGAATGGAGGCTCTATTTCTAATAGAAATGACCTAGGTTCGTATTTATAGGAACCCAAAAACACAAGTTAGGTCATTTACCAACGGATAGAAATCTGTGAGACTTAGTCGGTCAAAGAACAATCACTGACCGACTAGTTCATCAACTAGTCGGTCAGCCAAACAACGTAGACCGACTAAGAGTAGATCTGAGAAGAGATAGAATTTCCGACCTAGAAATCTAGTCGGTCCAAGAAGACTTTCTGACCGACTAGTTTCACAACTAGTCGGTTAGTCAGTGAACGTAGACCGACTAAGAGGCAAAATAACTTAGTCTGAATGCAAAGTGACTTAGTCGGTCCAAGAACAAAAGTTGACCGACTAAATTGTCAACTAGTCGGTCACCAAACGTTCTTAGACCGACTAACGGTAAACAGTAGCTTAGGAGAATTTAAGAGTGAACAGTAAGTCTCAACTAGTCGGTCAAAGAAGCATCACTGACCGACTAGTTCACAAACTAGTCGGTCGGTGAGTCAACATAGACCGACTAACTGTAAACAGTAAAGAGCTAAGAATTAACTGACTGAAACTAGTCGGTCCAAGAAGCTTGGCTGACCGACTAGATCACCATCTAGTCGGTCAGTTCTTCTTCTTGAACCAACTAACATGCACAAAAAGTCCGAATCGAAGCGCGACGCTTCGAGGAAGTTAGAATGAACTTGTGCAAGAATCCTAGAGCTACGAAATGAGTGTAATGAAGATAGAAACGTAAGATATACTCAAGGCTTAACATTCTATATATCGAAGCTAAAAGACTATAAATAAAACCTTAATAAACGGTCTTCGAGAGCTTCGATTGAATCTTCATAACTTCCAAAGCGTCGCAAGAGCTTCAACGAAGCTTTAGGCATGAATATGAGCTTTGGGAAGTGTTGAGATGTCGCTTTGAATATTCTCGTGAAATTGGCGACGATCTCCAATACTGCGCTCACAAATTGTTAGATCATGAATTATTTATGTTTGCTCATCATCCAAAACCAAATCCGGGGAGTCCAATATTCAACATTCTCCCCCTTTTTGGTGATGACAAACCAACATAAATAATAATCAAAAATAGTAATTCAAATGAAAAAATTACTTACTCCCCCTGCATTGATGACACGTTAATTCCAAATTGAATATAAATGAATTGCATCAAGCAGACGAGTAAGATAAATAAAGTGAATTGATTTTTGAAATATCGGATTTTGAAAATCCTTATATGTATCTTAACTCCCCCTGAATCTAACATATCAAACTAGATTCTTGGAAATTGAGTTAAATTTTCATTTGCGCTATTTATTATCATTATCTCTCCCCCTTTGGCATTATCCCAAAAATGGGGGGCATACAACGACAACAATTAGGAAATGTAAAATCCAACACCGGGAGTCGTAGATAAAGACAATGGACCAACTTGACACCAAGGGAAAAGTGAGGAAATCAAAACAAGGTGTGCCAAATTTTCCATTATCAATAAAAATCAACGATAATCAAAATCATAAAAAAAAATAACCAAATAATTATTCATTTCTTGAATAAAGAAACATACTCTTCAATATTCAATATTCTTGGCTAAATTTGTGCATGGAAAAAAATTCTATACAATTATAGAATTTAAATCTATTTAACCAAGGTTTCATGCGTCGAGCGACGAAATCACATTTCAAATATATTCAACGAATATTAAAATTTGCACGACGAATAAAAGACAAAGTGAACAACGATGAACATATAAATATATATAGACAACATGAGTACATCCAAAAAGATATCGCATCGAATATATGAGGTACAACATGAGAAGTGAGACACATCATCTATATAAACAACAACAAAAAATACATCATCATCATCAACATCGTCATATCATAAAATCCAACTCCGACATCCTCATCAGAAAACATCAAAAAAATCATAACCCTCATACTCTATCCTAACCCAAAATACTCTCACTAAGGTATATCATCCAAAGCGTATATGGAGAGTCCTCGGAACAACGATCACGAGGAGGAGGCTGGATCTGCAGTGTCCGTGGGTCCAGTCGACGGAGTGGACTCAGGATCTGCAGGGAGTAGAGGTGTCTCAACAGATGGAATCGTCGGGGCAGGAGTGGAGATCTCAGCAACATGCTCAACAACGGGAATCTCAACAGCAGCAGAGGTCTCGACAGAAGCAGCAACAGTAGTGGCCTCGGGAGCACCAGTCGGAGTATCCACCGCAGGAGTGGTGGCAACAGGTGTGCTCTCGGGGACACCAGCAGAAGTGGCAGCAACAGCAGCAGCAGTACCAGCAGAAGTGCCCTCGGGGGCACGAGTCGAAGTACGACAAATCTCCTCAACGTCCTCCTCATCCATCTCATCCAACTCCTCGCCCTCAGACACGGAAGGAGGAAGCTCAACACCCATCTGACGAGACATACGGCAGACTACCTCCTCGGTACGAGCCAAGCGGGACTCGTGACGAAGAAGTATCCGGACGACGTCATCAAGGGTGGCAACGGGAGTAGCAGAGGCACTGGCAGAGGCAGGGACAGACGCTGAAGGTGTCGTCCTCTGAACGTGACGAAGCGCCGCAAGAGATTTCTTGACGGTCGTCGCATTCAGGGGAGGACCAAGGGGACGCTCATCGTCACGAGGCAATGTGACACGAAAATGACGAAACACGAGGGTCAACATGCATGGAAATGGGATATGAGCCGATTTATTGGACTTTCGAATACACTCGAAAGAGTCAATCTTATCGAGTATAATTCGAGCCCAATTAATCGAGCTCCCCATGAAGATCGCATAGATAAGCTTCAAAAATGGCTGGGACGGGAGAGATGAGGAGCCGTACTTGGGAAGCAAGCACGACTTCAGAATCAGATTTAGGACCCATGCATTTGGCTTGAATGATTTAGATGGCACGCCAATCATGGCAGGAGGAATCTGATGGAAAATCTCTGAAAGGATGGTCTGATCAAGAGAAGAAATATCATCTACCGAGATATCAGAAGGAAGAAGGCCAGACGAAGAGATACCCAAAATCTCTCCTAAGATTTCCGCAGTGAGGACTATAGGAGTCCCCAAAACGGTCGTCTCAACAGAGTGGGTCTGATCGTACTGACCCCGGATCCTATTCGCATAGAAAAGCTTCACTAATCTAGGGTAGGGGTGAGGATTCGCCTTCGGGTCATATCGAAGGTAATCGAGAAGACCCGACGACGACAGAAGATCAGCTAACCCTATAAAGTCGCTAAACTGGACGAAATGCTCCAGAAGCAGCGGGCAATGTTCGATACGGTTATACGCAGCGAGACACAAAGGGTCATCGCGACATAAGGAAATATCAACACCGCCCACCGGCATTGGACCCTTTCCCTTAGGCTTACGGGTAGACGTACGAGGGTGGGTGCTAGACTCGGGATGAATAGGAGGAGTGGGTTCCCTATAAGTCTCGGTCTCGGGGTTATACTCCGTATCGGAATCGGAAGGAGTATGGAACGAAGAAGCAGAAGCAAGAATTTTGGCCTTTGGCTTAGGCTTGGGTTTGGGTTTCGGTTGACCTCTAGGTTTAGCGGTCGTCGTCCTCTTCTTCTTGAGAGGAGGCGAAGACGACGAAGGATGGGTGGTCTTGGCTCTACGCTTTGGAGGGGTTGGATGCTCGGGATCCGAAGAGATTGGATCAACGGTCATCGGAGAGGGGCTAGAGGGAGTGATCGGAATGCGTGTTCTTGCCATAGTCGAAGCAAGACACGGGACAAGGAGATCAAACGAAGAAGCCCTAGCCGAAAAAAATAGATAAACCCTAAGAACCCTAGAAACCGAGCAAGCCCTAGCTCTAGGAAAGGAAATCTAACCCTAGGAGGAGAGGAGATCACCTAGAACGAGGGGCCGACGGAGGAGATCGACGGAGATGGCCGGAAAATGGCCGGAGATTGATCGGAAGTCGAAGGGTTTTGAGGGGAATCGGGATTTCGAGCTGGAGGAGAAAGAGAATAGACCGATTAGAATGAGAACAGACCGATTAAAATGATTTTAAGTCGGGCGAGATCGCAAATTACCAAACAGTCCCTGGCACAACTAGTCGGTCACAGTTCAAGCACTGACCGACTAGATCACGATCTAGTCGGTCGGTCAATGAGCTTGAACCGACTAGTTGTAAACAGTGGCTGAAACCAAGATATACTGACAAGATTTAGTCGGTCTGCGTTCATGTACTGACCGACTAGATAACAATCTAGTCGGTCGGTCACTGAACATGAACCGACTAAAAAGTCAAAAACTTGAAAATCAAGTTCTCTCCATAATACGCTTGGACGATAAATCTCAAAACTCTCAATAAACATCTAAACTACCCCATTAATCATCGAAAAACAGAAATTTGACGATTACGCACAAATCGAACGAAAAATCAAGATATCACATAAAATTCCCGAAAAATCCAATAATTCTAGCATGAATGAGATATTGCCAAATATAATAGCATGCAAAATTATTGAATGAAACATGAATCCTATATCTCGGATTCACCCATAATCCCCAATTCTCGACGCAACCGCACAAAGGAGTCCTCCTTTAGGGGTTTCGTGAAAATATCGGCGATTTGCTTTTGGGTTTCAACGTACACTAGAATGATGTCCTTTTTAGCAACATGATCATCTAAAAAGTGGTGTCGGACATCTATGTGTTTCGAACGGGAATGATGTACCGGGTTCTTGGAAAGACATATTGCACTTTGGTTGTCAACCATGATAGGGCAAGTATCACAATTTATACCAAAGTCTTTAAGTGTGTGTCTCATCCAAAGAACTTGAGCACACGCGGCACCGGCGGCAATATATTCCGCCTCGGTGGTTGAAAGTGATACGGAATTTTGCTTCTTGGAAAACCAAGAGACAAGAGAATTTCCTATAAAATGGCAAGTGCCACTAGTACTTTTCCTGTCGGATTTGCATCCCGCATAATCGTCATCACTATATGAGATTAACTCATATGTGCTAGATTTCGGATAAAGTAATCCAAAATCTAAAGTGTAACTTAGATAGCGAAAAATACGCTTTACCGCTACTAAGTGAGATTCCTTAGGTTGAGATTGATAACGAGCACATACGCATACGGCGAACATAATATCGGGCCTACTCGCGGTAAGATAAAGTAAGCTACCTATCATACCTCGATATAGACGAATGAATGTCTACATCTTTTCCGCCCGTATCTTTATCAAGATGCGTAGTCGTGCTCATTGGAGTCTTTTTCCCGGAAGCACTCTCCATTCCAAATCGCTTTAGCAACTCCACCGTATACTTCGTTTGGTGGATGAAGATTGCATCATCCATTTGGCGAATTTGGAGACCTAAGAAATACTTGAGCTCACCCATGTGGCTCATCTCAAATTGTTCCTTCATAACATTAGAGAACTCTTCGCAAAGAGTAAAGTTAGTAGCACCGAAAATGATATCATCAACATATATTTGAACTAAAATTATATCATTGTTCGCATGCTTAACAAAAAGTGTAGAATCGGCTTCTCCCATTTTAAAATTCAAATCCAAAAGAAAATTCTTTAGGCGATCATACCAAGCTCGAGGAGCTTGTCTTAAGCCGTAAAGCGCTTTCTTTAGTTTAAAAACATGATTTGGAAATTTTTCATTTATGAAACCCGGAGGTTGAGAAACGTAAACTTCCCCAACGACATCTCCGTTTAAAAATGCACTTTTAACATCCATTTGAAATAATTTAAAATTCTTATGGCATGCAAAAGACAAAAGTAATCTAATTGATTCTAATCTAGCTACCGGAGCGAAAGATTCTTCGAAATCGATACATTCCTCTTGACGATAGCCTTGAGCTACTAACCGAGCTTTGTTCCGGACGACGACTTGGTTTTCGTCGGTTTTGTTCTTGAAGATCCACTTTGTCCCTATGACGGTGTGGTTCTTCGATGGCAATGGAACAAGCTCCCAAACTTCATTCCTCTCGAATTGAATGAGCTCCTCCTCCATGGCTAAGATCCAAGCGCTATCTTCGCATGCTTCATTAATATTCTTTGGCTCTATCGAGGAGGCAAAGGCACAATGAGCGAAGTAGTTCACTTGCGATCTCGTCTTGACACTATCATGGATATTGCCAATGACTTGCTCATGAGGATGGTCACGAATGGTATGAAGCCGTTTGGGAATACCTTGATCACTAGGAACATTCTCAATAACTTCGTTAGTTGGGTTAGTCTCAATAGAATCAATAGAATCATTAGACTTAGAATTATCAAATGAATCACATAAAACATCCATAGAATCATTATCATTTGAAATTCTAGTTGGAACAAATCCTTCATTAAATGAGACATGAAGCGACTCCTCGATCGTTGAGGTTCGTTTGTTGAATATCCGGTAGGCTTTGCTACGCGAAGAATATCCAACAAAAATCACCTCATCGGATCTTGGATCGAATTTGTCCAAACTACCATATGTGTTCTTAATAAAACATTTCGAACCAAAAACTCGAAAATGTTTAACTTGAGGCAACCTACCAAACAACAATTCATAACAAGTTTGTTTAGTGCCGGGCCTCAAAAGTATTCTATTAAACACATAGCAAGCGGTGTGTACCGCTTCCGCCCAAAATTGATGGCCAAGTTGGCTATCATCAAGCATAGTGCGAGCACACTCCACTAGCGTCCTATTCTTTCTCTCAACTACACCATTTTGAGGAGGTGCACGAGGGAAAGAGAAGGTGTGAGTAATACCAACTTCATCACAAAATGTCTCAAAAGACTCATTCTCAAATTCACCTCCATGATCACTACGAATAGTGACAATGGTGGTTCCTAAGAGATTTTGTACTTTCTTAACAAAAATTGTGAAGTTTTCAAAAGCTTCATTTTTATTACACAATGAAAATACCCAAGTAAATCTTGAATAGTCATCTACGATGACAAGTCCATACATTGCATTTCCTAAGGAAGCTACTCTAGTTGGCCCAAATAAGTCTAGATGTAATAGCTCTAGTGGCCGTTTAGTAGAGATGCTTTTCTTAGGTTTAAATGAAGATTTAGGAAGCTTGCCGCGTTGACAACAATCACAAAAACTTTTCTTTTCAAAAACAAGCTTCGAAAAACCTTTAATAGAATTCAATTTTGAAAGCTTATATAGTGTTCCAAAGTTCACATGTCCAAAGCGTCGATGCCATAAGTGTTGTTCACTTGTGTTGGCAACGAGACATTGTTCATATGACTTAGGAAGATCCAAAATATAAATGTCTTTACGACGAGTTTCGGAAAATAATAATTTTTCATTATCCTTTCTTAAAATATGACACAATCCTTTCGCAAAGCTAACTTTGTAACCTTTATCACAAAGTTGGCTTATTGAAATAAGATTATGATTTAAACCACTAACAAGATAAACATTACTAATTAATGGTTTAGAAGGGTTACCGACTTTACCAACACCTATGATGGTTCCGCTCTCGTTGCCTCCAAATACGACGCGGTTTCCATTCGCAATGGGAACCACTCCGGAGAGCAAACGAGCGTCACCCGTCATGTGTTTGGAGCACCCGCTATCGAGTATCCAATTCCCTTTGGAGCTAAATTTAAATTCGTTGCTCCTTTTCTTTTTCTTTTCCTTGAGTACCTAAAGATAGAAAAGTTCATATCATGGTACCCAAGGTCATTGGGTCCAAGGGATTAGACCTTTGGAAGCCAAGTCCAAGTGGACTTAGACTTCCCCACATAATTCTTACTATGCACAACATCCGAAAAATAAGCATTCATATACATTTGTTTTTCGTCCATGCTTGTGTCCTTTGGGCTCCAAATAGTGAAAATTTTGGGAGCCATCATCCTATTGGGTGCATGCATACGACGTTGAATTCTACGTGATGCATGTTGTGGATAGGCATATGGGACATGATGGAATGGTGCACGATGAGAATTATTCATATGATGAGGTGGGTGTACATATGCATGTGTGGGAACACGTGCGTGAGGGTGTCTCACTTGGTGTGCACGTGCCCGGGAATGTGTTGCATAAAAATCATCATATGTGTGAGACGGTGGAGTAGGACGTGTGTTCCTACGTGGCATGGTATTAGTGTACATGTAAGCATGCCCCTTCTTTGGAGGTCCACCCAAAGTGGGTTTCTTTCCGAAAGAGGGTGTGGACGAGGTGGAAGCACCATTGGAAGATGAACTTCCAATAGAGTGTTTGCTCCCACTCGTTGAGGCTTCAGAAGTTGGCCTAACAAAAGTGGTGACCGACTTGGATGAATTTCCCATCATATACCCCAAGCCAATGTGGTGTTTGGCCGGAAGTAAGTCTTTTAGGATATTATCCAAATGGCCCTTACCTTTGTTGAATTCGTTGATTCGGCCCAATGTGTTCTCATATTTCTCTTTGAGAGAACGCAAAGAAGTATCCAAAGTGGATATTTACGAAGTGAGCACATAAACACGAGATTTAAGATTCTCGTTCTCAATACTCAAAGTCGAGTTTTGAGAAGTTAAATCCGCTATCTCATGTTCTTCCGCATCCTCAATGCTAGCATGTTCAAGTTTAGATTTAAGATTCACAATCTCATTTCTTAACTCTTCAACAACGGTGTCGTTGTTGGTGATGATAGTCTTAGGCGATGTTTAAATGCTAGCTAGGTCATCTTTTACCTTAGTATATCTATTTACTAACTTAGTGTATTTTGACCATAGTTGAGTGTTAGCATCCCTAAGATCATCCATCGTTACCTCATCGCTTTCTTCATCACTATCATCGGACGAGGAGGATCCTTGATCGTGCTCCTCTCTTGCCATGAAGCACATGTGTGCTTGCTCCACTTGCTCATCATCCGACTCTCCGCTTGAGGAATCCTCGGAGTCGGTGAAGGTAGCTCCGACAAGTCCCTTCTTGTTTCCTTTCGTGTACTTCTTGGACTTGTCATACTTTGGCGCCTTCCACTTCTCCTTTTGCTTGTTTTGAGGACAATCCGCTTTGATGTGTCCTGGCTTATTGCATTTAAAGCACAAAGGTGGAGATGCGTTAGTAGAAGTAAACTTAGATTTTTGTTTGAAGTTACCCTTTCGGAAGAAGCGATTGAACTTCTTTGCCATGAGTGCAATGGATTCCATGTCCATTTCTTCTTCCGAGTTCTCATCATCGGTAGAGGTGGATGAAGCCGCCTTGAATGCAATCGCCTTTTTCTTAGGCGCATCTAGGTTCAAATATGACTTCATCTTTTCTTGTAGCTTCACCTTGCTATCTTTGCGTACCTCGTATGACATCAAAGTACCTATTAGTTGAACTACGGTATATTTGTCCATGTCATTACCTTCCTCGATGGCGAAGGTACGTTTTTCCCAAGAAGAGGGAAGTCCTTCAATAAGCTTCAAGCACTTCTCCTTTTGAGTGTAGGTCTTGCCGAGGGCCTCTAACTCGTTTATTATGTCAACGAAGCGAGCGTAATATTCTTTCATCTTCTCGCCCTGTTGCATATGAAACATTTCGTAATCTTTGGTGACAACTACGAGTTTAGAGTCTCTTACCCTACTCGTCCCTTCATGAAGAATGAGGAGGGAGTTCCAAATTTGATATGCACTCTTACATGTGCATATCTTATTGAAATCCTCGGGCTCCAATGCGCATTGCAAGGCGTTCATTGCCTTGGCATTGCTTACCTCCGCGGCGACCTCCGCGGTAGTCCATTTCTCAAAATCTTCTTCTTTGGGTTCAATATACTCCTTCATTGTAGTTCTCCATAAAGATGCACTTCGGAGGAAGGTTTCCATCCGACACTTCCAGTACCCGTAGTTGGTACCGTTGAAGAATGGAGGCCTCGTAGAGGAATGTCCTTCCATCACGGAAGATGCTCCTTCACGGTTCCTGAAGGTGTCATAGTTGGAAGGTGGACGCACGGTCTTGTTGTCGTTGGCAGACATAGCTGAGTATCTGGCTCTGATACCAAATGTAATGCCCTACCAGCTACTGCACAAGTACTAGAGGGGGGGGGGGGGTGAATAGTACTTTAAAATAATAAGGCGTATAATTCCAAATTAAATTGCACACAACTACCAAATCAATTTACGGAAGCTTAAATTGAATGACAACAATGAAATTAACAATGCTAACAAACGATGTTAATGGGTTCGGATCCACCCAAGTCTCCCCGACTTGTTCCCGGTGATCCTACGTCCCAACCACCCGGATCCCCTCCGGATACTTGAGTTAGAAACCCTAACTCAAGATTTCCACTATGAATATCTTGTGAAAAACCTTCACAAGATCAAATCATACATGCAATGGCAAAGTGAATCCCACAACCCGGGATCACAATCTTCTCTCACAACCGAGAGAGCCAATAAGCAATATAAAAGAGTTTAAATGAAATAAATACTCTTACCACAAAATCCTATACCTTGAGTTTTTCTTACCCAATAGGTGGAATGAAGGATTTGAGGAAGATGAAGTTACCAAAACCTAGCACCAAGGAAATGACCAGCAATGGGTGCCTAGGGTTGATTTGGAAACTTGAAGCAAGCAATAGCTTGAAGAGCTCACCAAGAACAAGCTTCTCTCTAGATCTAGAAATGAGAGAGAATGGGTTTCTTGTGAGGAAGAGAGCTTTTGATTTGAGGGAGTATAGCTATCTCTTTTGATCTCAATGAATCTCTGAATGGAGGCTCTATTTCTAATAGAAATGACCTAGGTTCGTATTTATAGGAACCCAAAAACACAAGTTAGGTCATTTACCAACGGATAGAAATCTGTGAGACTTAGTCGGTCAAAGAACAATCACTGACCGACTAGTTCATCAACTAGTCGGTCAGCCAAACAACGTAGACCGACTAAGAGTAGATCTGAGAAGAGATAGAATTTCAGACCTAGAAATCTAGTCGGTCCAAGAAGACTTTCTGACCGACTAGTTTCACAACTAGTCGGTCAGTCAGTGAACGTAGACCGACTAAGAGGCAAAATAACTTAGTCTGAATGCAAAGTGACTTAGTCGGTCCAAGAACAAAAGTTGACCGACTAAATTGTCAACTAGTCGGTCACCAAACGTTCTTAGACCGACTAACGGTAAACAGTAGCTTAGGAGAATTTAAGAGTGAACAGTAAGTCTCAACTAGTCGGTCAAAGAAGCATCACTGACCGACTAGTTCACAAACTAGTCGGTCGGTGAGTCAACATAGACCGACTAACTGTAAACAGTAAAGAGCTAAGAATTAACTGACTGAAACTAGTCGGTCCAAGAAGCTTGGCTGACCGACTAGATCACCATCTAGTCGGTCAGTTCTTCTTCTTGAACCAACTAACATGCACAAGAAGTCCGAATCGAAGCGCGACGCTTCGAGGAAGTTAGAATGAACTTGTGCAAGAATCCTAGAGCTACGAAATGAGCGTAATGAAGATAGTAACGTAAGATATACTCAAGGCTTAACATTCTATATATCGAAGCTAAAAGACTATAAATAAAACTTTAATAAACGGTCTTCGAGAGCTTCGATTGAATCTTCATAACTTCCAAAGCGTCGCAAGAGCTTCAACGAAGCTTTAGGCATGAATATGAGTTTTGGGAAGTGTTGAGATGTCGCTTTGAATATTCTCGTGAAATTGGCGACGATCTCCAATACTGCGCTCACAAATTGTTAGATCATGAATTATTTATGTTTGCTCATCATCCAAAACCAAATCCGGGGAGTCCAATATTCAACATACACGCCAATGGAGAAGTTAGCATACGCCCTCGTCCTCTCAGCCAGGCGGCTACGACCCTACTTCCAGGCTCACACTATACTGGTCCTAACCGATTCCCAGTTGGAACAGAACCTCAAGAGGTTTGACCGCATGGGAAGGATGCTGAACTGGGGGGTCGAGTTGAGCGAATTCGACCTGCGATTCAAGCCACGCACGGCCATCAAAGGGCAGGCCTTAGATGATTTTATCGCCGAGTGTACCATAGAAGAGAAAACCTTCACGTCGGCAGACGTCTCGGAAACGGTAACAAACCAACCTTTGTACTTATTTATGACTGACATCAACTCGGCTGGCCACTCAGGCGACCAGGACACCTGGATTATTCACGTGGACGGCTCGGCAACCCGGGTCGGGAGCGGGGCCGGGATCACGATCCGATCTCCCGAGGGGAACGTCATCTAATACGCGCTTAGGTTCGAGTTCCCGGCCACCAACAACGTGGCCGAGTATGATGCCGCAATAAACGGCTTGAGGCTAGCCCGAGAGCTCGGAGCCGAGTGTGTGCGGCTCCTTAGCGACTCGAAGCTCATCATCAATCAGCTGCAATGGAGCTACGAGGCGCACGAAGAGACGATGCAGGGTTATCTGACCACAACCAAGACTGAGATGTCCAAATTCAAAAGGGCCGAGACCCTTCACCTCCCGCGGTCGGAGAATGCTCGTGCAGACGCCCTATCCAAGCTTGCTTCCTCCTCGCCCAGGGAGTTGGGCCGCACCGTCTATATGGAAAACCTCAAGAGCCCCAGCACGGAAGAGAAGGAGGTGATGGCGATTGACGGAGACCCCACCTGGATGGACCCAATCATACGATACCTCACCCATGGGGAAACACCAACCGACGTGGAAGAACGTCGGACCCTGGAGAGGAAGGCGCTCCGGTACGTGATGCATGAAGGAGCCCTCTACCGAAGACGGTGGACAAAGACGGACGTCCTCCCCTACCTTAAGTGCCTCGGCCCCTAGGAAGCTGACTACGTCCTCAGAGAAGTGCACGAGGGGACCTGCGGGAACCACCATGGAGGCACAACGATCGCCCAGAAGATCTTGAGGCAAGGTTACTACTAGCCGACCCTGATACACGATGCGACAGAGTACGTCCAGAGGTGCCAGGAATGCCAAAGGTTCACCAGCACTGGGACCATTCCACCTTCAAAACTCGTCCCAATCATCAGCCCAATACCCTTTGCGAAGTGGGGTCTCGATATCCTGGGACCGTTCAAGACGGGCCGAGGGCAAAGGAAATACCTGATCGTGACCGTGGACTACTTCACCAAATGGATCGAAGCCGAACCTCTAGCCTCAATCACCTGGAAGAAGGTAAAGAGCTTCGTACGGAACTCCATCATCTCTAGATTCGGAATCCCCTGCGCCATCGTCACCGACAACAGAAAGCAATTTGACTCAGCCGGGTTTAAAGACTTCTGCGCCGAATGGAAGATCAAGCTACTTTTCGCTTCGGTGGCGCACCCCCAGACCAACGGGATGGCGGAGGCCGCCAACAAATGCATCATAGAACCCCTCCGCAAGAAAGTAGAAGGCGCCGAAGGGAAGTCGCCTGAAGAGCTTCCCGGGATACTCTGGTCTTACCGTACTACCCACAAGCAAGCCACGGGTGAGACCCCATTCATGCTCACCTATGGCGCCGAAGCAGTGGTCCCAGTCGAGGTGGGCGAGGAGTCCCTCCGCATCTGACATTTCGACGAAGAACGAAACGCCGATGGTTTGGAGCTCGGCCTGGAGCTCCTGGGTGAACGACGAGAATAGGCCTTGGCCACCATCATCCGCCAGAAGCAAAAGGTGGCGTGTTACTATAATTCCCGCGTCAAGGGGCGGAGTTTTTGTCAAGGGGATTTAGTCCTTAGAAAGGCGGTCTTTTGTCCAGAGGTCACGCGCAAAGGGAAACTGGCAGCCAAGTGGGAAGGTCCCTACCGGGTGATCGAAGTCCTAGGACCTGCCACCTATCGGCTAGCGAACCCGGAGGGAAAAACCCTCACCCATTCCTGGAACGCCGAACATTTGCGCAAATATTACCAGTAAGGCCTACAAGATCGCCCACGAATGTAACTCTTTTCTTCTCCCTTGCTCAATAAATTGGTTTGATCCTGCTTTCTTCTTATAGCATGGCCATAAAAACCTCGCAAAGGCAAGGGACGACCCACAAACAGACTGGTCCCCCCTCCACGATTCGCCTGGTCGGAAAACTCCTCGAGGCCGAACCTCGGAGTGGGCTGACCACAAGGCGAGGGTAGCCTTCCCAGCAAACGAAACGGCTCGAACCGGCCGTAAGGCTGGGGGCAACTCCCCCAGCGGACTGGCAAACCGACCGACCATGAGGCCAGGGGCAGCTCCCTGGGCGGGTCGGTCGAAAGGACGACTTCAGAGGTCGACCTCATCGGCCAGTCGCAGGACATGGGGTCGCTCCCCAGGCCAACTAGCCAACTGACCTGGGGCAACTCCCCCGATACGGCTACACGATGACCGATCCGAGGGCAAATCCCTCGGCCCGTCGGCACGCCAACCAAGCCGGGGCAACTCCCCTGATACGGCTGCACGATGACTGAGCCGAGGGCAAATCCCTTGGCCCGTCGGCACGCCCACCAAGCCGGGGGCAACTCCTTCGATACGTCTGCACGATGACCGAGCCGAGGGCAAATCCCTCGACCCGTCGGCACACCAACCAAGCCGGGGGCAACTCCCCCGATATGGCTGCACGATGACCGAGCCGAGGGCAAATCCCTCGGCCCGTCGGCACGCCAACCAACCAGGGGCAACTCCCCCGATACGGCTGCACGATGACCGAGCCGAGGGCAAGTCCCTCGGCCCATCAGCATGGATCCGAGCCGGGGGCAACTCCTCCGATACGACGGCACGATAACCGAGCCGAGGGTAAATCACTCGGCTCGTCGGCACGCCAACCAACCAGAGGGATAACACCCCCGGCAGGAGCACTGACTCTTCTGCGTCAGAACTCAAAAGAAGGCCCCACCCCAAGGGGGGAGGTCAGCAATAGCAAGCAAGGAAAAGACACATTACTTTCGAAAGATACGAGGGGCTACATCAAAAGCCCTGGTCCCGAAAAACTTAAGGACCAGGCCACGGATCTAAACACTCCCTCA